>CM060615.1:15010725-15135725 GCA_030578255.1 Tiaroga cobitis
GATTGTCTCTGCTGTGCACTACTGCCACAAGGTACGCACCTCGCTTATCTCTCTCTTTTCCACTCTATCTCTTTCTCAATCCCTTTCTCCTTCCAAAGAGAGCCTCATGTGTCATCAGGGTTCCTGCAGAGCTGCACGCGCAGTTATTCGATGAAATCGGGCTGTGCAGTGCGAGTCTATTATCTTTGGCTCTTGTCAGTTTGGGAGGAATCTTGGAACAGACAACTGATGTGAAACAGCTTTGCATCATGGGTCACACATTTCAGCTTTTAGCAGAGCTGTCGATGGAGTAATAAACCAGCCAACTGTACATTTCCGTGAATAAGGTCTTTCCAGTTTCTTACAGTCAGGCCCTTTCTTTTAATTTTAATAGAGTTTTAAAATATCTTGATGCAAAGCTAAGCATAAAAATACATAGGACAAACAAATACTAGATAAAAAAAGCGATTGTAAATAGATATTTTTTTAAACTGGTCTACACAGTGAATATTTATAACTGACGTTTCTCTGGTGTCATGCACCATTTTTGGGTGAGTTTTTTTTTGTCACTGGGCTCGTTGCAATGCATTATGGCATTACCTTATCATCAAAATACTGTCTAATTAGGCAGATCACTACGTTTTGAAACCTAGCCGGAGTTTTGCATCACATCTAACAAATGAGACAGTCCTGTTCCCCCATTGATGCACTGCTCAGAGTCAATCAAGGTCTCCATGGACCTGTATTGGGTGGGTTGGTTTGCAGCTGAAGATGACGTGATGTCATATTTCAGAGCAGGGGAGCTCCCAGACACCAGAGGGGAGGGTAATGAGTCATCATCACCATGGGCAACCACAATGTGGGGGGATTTTCGGTTGGGGTCCGTCAGACAACACAAGAAAGCAGTCTGTTAAACTGTCAATTTATAGTCCATCTGCTAAAGGCTGTGCATGCTGAACACATGCTTCTTTCATGGTCATCAGACATCTGTAATGAACTCTCTCAGATCCCAAACCACTTGTGACTGGGTTTCCGGGTGTAATGTAAGGCTGTTTGTTACTTTGAAGGAAACACAAGGACTAACTGCACAATCATGTTCCAATCAAGAGCTGGTGTCTGAACAGAACTGTAATTAGTTATAGTGTTTGTGGAACAGATGTCAGTGGTTAATTGGTCGTATTCTGTTGGCTATGACGATATTATCTCCAATCTCTAAAGTGTATTCTGACGTTTTCTTCACAGAATGGTGTTGTTCATCGGGACCTGAAACTGGAAAATGTGCTACTGGATGAAAACGGTAACATAAAGGTGAGAACTTTTTTTTAAGTTAGGTATGTCCTGAAACAGTTAGTATGTCCTAGTTCACATACGTCCTATATATTGTATAACACATTAGGATTAGTGCATTCAAAATTGAACATTGAAAAGATGCTGTTTTCAGTAGGATTTAATTGTAAATGTGAACTTAAAAATTAAAAAATTATGAAATATGAAATATGAGCAGAACGTTGAATGAAACAAACACTTACTAAACCAGAAAATTTTAATTTTAGCTGTACTGGTTCTCTAAAACAGAACAACTTGTTTGTTGTTCATACAGATTGCTGATTTTGGGTTGTCCAACCTGTATCATAAAGACAAGCTCCTCCAGACCTTCTGTGGTAGTCCACTCTACGCGTCCCCAGAGATCGTCAACGGCAGACCGTACCATGGTCCAGAGGTGAGGCATGCTCAGATAAAGAAAGCTACACAAGCTGCTCTTTATGTTGAACTTTTTTCCAGGGTCATAATAACATGCTGGAATGGTTTACTACAGGCCTGCATGACGTGATGCACAGGCATAAACCCTTGAGGTTTGCATCATCGTAAATGAAACACCCCACAGTTTCATTATGTTAGCGTGTGAAATCCACTGTGAGCGGCTGTGATCTATCAGAGACAGCCTGTGTGGTTAGTGAAGCCTCGTTCTGCTCTTTGATGGGATTATCCTTCCACAGACCCCTAGGATCAGGCAAACACACGCTTGTGCTTCCCTGCTGAACATGGAGCACAGCTGGAGTTTCTTTCTCCAAGTATCTCTGATTATACATGTCAATCCTGGGTCAGAGTTAAAAGGTTCTTTAGAGCTTTACATGTGTCTCTCTTGTGGTATACAGCCCAGGGTATTTTAAGATAGAAGTAGTTCAGTGTACTTTATAGACTTTAGCATGCAATAATTTACTGCAATTTTCCTCAGGGGTAGAGAAAACACTACAATGTAGAGGATGTAATCAAAAAGCCAAACCTTGCAATCAATTAAATCAATAAAGTCTCTTGCCATGGTGGCCACCTTGAGATAACAATCACTCAGGTCCATAAGTGATTTCCGGTGAACTGACAACTCAAGGACCTGGAAAAACCATTCAGGCTGCTGGGGAGGTCATGAGATTTCTAGCCTACATACCTTGTCTTTTCACTCCACCCTCCACAGGACTTACATAACTGACTGCTCAGGGTGATGTGTTGTGTAGAAGAATGCTTCAAAGCAGACTGATAGCATATAGCATGCCGTTGAAGCAAAAAAAAAACACCCTGAAACCAGCAAAAGCGGGAAACTGGTACCATCTGATGCTTGCTGGAGTGTCCAATTACTTTCCTAAAAAGTCCAAAAAGTCATGCTATAAATAGATTCTTGAAAGCACAGTCTAACCAACCTAGTCTTGTCATATGATTTCTATCACCCCTCCGTATGACATTGGGTGTTTCTCAAAACCAAGAATGCAAAGAACGGACTTGTGTTCTTGGGGAGAAGGCTCTTGCTAGTTGTTCTTGGAAGAATGAACTCACAAGGTGACGAGCACACAGAACGCTGCTGACAGTTTGAGACGCTGTGTTCTTGCTGGTATTGCGCAATAATAACCCCCCACAGACACCGTCTGCAGTACCCAAACATAACGAGAATTATTGACGATAACAGCCAGGCTGCAATGGTCTCTTGACTGTGGGGTAAAACGAGTCTGTGAGCAGACTGGCCGGTTGGCTCGCTATCTAACTTAACACCCGCAGGCGCTTACGGAGATTCTCACTTCCGAAAACGTTTGAGCACATTTTCGATTCGCCATAGATTTTCGTAAAAATGCCAATATTTGAAATCCACACAGTTGATTTCTCGCATCAAATGTTCTCAGAAGTGAATTTAGTGATGAAATAGCGTACGAAATTGTAGAAAAACGAATTACTGTATTGACCTGCCTCTCCTTCCTCGAATGCCGAACTGAATGCTGGGATATTTCTGCCGTCAAGTTCACACAAGTTACCAACCGATGGATCCTCGGTAAAATGGCCGTGTCAAGAACACATCCGGGATTTTTAACCATTCTTGCCAAAATGCAAACTTGTGTATTGGGACAGTACTTGGGCCACAAAAGATGACGTTTCACAAGAACACAAGGACACAAGTACAGACAAGAACACATATTGAGAAAGGCCCAAGATGTCTGAAGTGTTGTTTATTCAACATTTAGCAGTAACTCAATGTTCTTTTAGAGTCAGCTGACATCAATGCCATCCATTATTTGTAGGTGGACAGCTGGGCTCTGGGTGTGTTGCTGTATACGCTGGTCTATGGCAGTATGCCGTTTGATGGAGGGGACCACAAAAATCTTATTCGGCAAATAAGCAATGGAGAGTATCGAGAACCATCCCAGTCATCAGGTACTGGAACTATTAAATTCTTTAGACAATGTTTAGAATGACTTTTGTATAGAGAAATGTATATTCGAGTAAACTTGTCTCTGATTATGCTAAACAAGAAGCTGGTTTGGTCTTTTGTTTAGATGCTCGTGGTCTGATCCGCTGGATGCTGATGGTCAACCCTGAGCGGCGGGCCACGGTTGAAGACATCGCCAATCACTGGTGGGTTAACTGGGGATGGAAGACCAGTGTGTGTGACTGTGAATCGCAAAGGGATGCTGGCTCGCCCATGCTGGCTCGTCTCATTGACTGGCAGAACCGGACTGAGCCACGACCCACTAAAGCCATCCGGTCCGAACCATTCCTGCTTGTCCGTCAACGGCCCAAAAAGTCCAAGAAAGAGAATGATGTTGGAGTGTCCCACTGTAATGGAGAGGACAACCTGGGCCTCAAGAGACCAAAGGGCATCCTGAAGACAAGAACCTCTGAAGAGCAACGCTCTCCAAGTCTGGAGGAGATAGAGTCCCCAGGAACCCCAGAGAAGGAATCTGGGCCTGAGGGTGAAGAGGACGAAGAGGAGCAGAGGCTAACAGGCGACTCTCCTACCAAGACGATTTCCATCCTTCCTAAGAAGGGAATCCTAAAGAACAACCAACAACGGGAATCAGGGTACTATTCTTCCCCAGAGCGCAGTGAGTCCTCTGACCTGCTAGGTGGCAACATTACACCTCTCGCCGCCAGCTCACCACCAAAGCGAGCGGTTGGTAGAAAAGGCATCTTGAAACGCAACGGGAAGTATTCTACGTCCAGCGGCGCTCCTCCTATGAGTGTCCTTGGGGAACCAGCACCTGGCGATTCAGGTTTATCCCGCAGTCAGAGTCGCCCATCCAGTATTGTAAGGGAGGATAGCGACACCATCACCAACAGTTCCTTCAGCGGCGCTGACTGGCCCCCACCCAGAACCCGCCCCAACATCAGAGGCTGCGTGTCTGCAGAAAACCTTCTTCAGCTGGCCAACTTTAAAGGTCTCCAGGCAGCTCCTCCTCTACATAGTGGTAAATTCAGTCGAGGAACACAGGGCTCTCCAGGGGATAACAGCAGCTTCTCTCTGTTAGGAGATCTTGATGATATGACTCAGGTGTACCAACAAGCCCTGGACATTAGCAACAACTTGTCATAGGGATAGGGGCCCAGAAAGAATGGAGGAGGAGCAAGTGAAAGGTGTTTGTTTGGCATGTTGTTGACGACCAGTGCAAAACTGGGATTCTATGAATGTGAGTCCTTTTTCAATGGGATGATATTGGAGGTTGTGTACAACCAAACCTTAAACCTAACTCCCAACCCTTAACCCTAATCATACCCTATCTTTCCTTACATTAACCATACCCTATTTTATACATATTCAAAATTTGTATCAAATATAACTTGGGGAACTGTAGCCTTGGGGGATTTAAGGTTTTGAAGTAACTAAAAGTTAAGTTGGTACTCCGTGACATTATCCCCCTACAGGCAAGAAATTAAATTAAATGTTTACATATTAAGTAAAAGGTGAGTTAGCATCATAATAAGGCATCATGTAACAGCAGCCTTGATGAAACAAAAATAAGAGCCAACCGGAGTTTATCAAGCACCTTAAAACTCTCACAGAGCATATGTCGTTTGTGGTCTTTACTTCCAAAAAAAAAGAAACCAGGGTCTTGCTCCAAATGAACTGTTGTTGTGTATTATTTATTAATATTTTTGGTAGATTTAGTGATATAAAACTGGTGTGGTCTAGCAGAACTGGAAGAATAAGAAAACTCAAATCTCTCCTTGCCCTTGATCGGAACTGACATATATAATTATTTTTCTTTCTTGGTTATTTGCGATATGTCATTTAAACTGCATATGTAACGATCAAAATCATATTGATCCTATGAGTAGAATCATATCTATGGACTTATAGAAGTGCCTTTTTGTTTGTTTGGTTTATTTAATTCAAATTAAATTATGTATGTCATTTCCTTAAGGTGGAGAGAAATGCCAGAGGAAGCTGTCATCAGAACAGCGTTTTATTAATTTGTATTATTTTATTTTATTTTTGAGTTTGTATTGAATTCTTAGAAGAGGCCCAGGACCTCTGAACACAAAGCCTACCCTACAAAAACTACCTGACTGCAAGGTTAAATTTGCCCCACTACTAACGAGACTGGTGCTTTACAGTCCATTATTCAAGAAGAGGAAGAAGAAGAAGAGTAGTCAGTCTGTGATCACCTTGAAAAGGAGTTTTATTTCCAGAACGTGTTGGGTAATTCAAAGTTCTAGCGTGCTAGATTGGTTGTTTCTGATTGAGTCCTGACAGGAACATGTGTGCATGTAGCATGTGTTTCACTGGAATGATACTCTTGTGGTTTCTTGATTGGGTTAGGTGACTGTTTGGGGTTTCTGGACAACTTCACCATAACAAGGTTTAACACAAGGTAGAATTGTCAGACACAAGCTCAGCTCTAAAGAATGTTTCAGCAGAAGACACGCTTGTTTGACTATTTCCAAAGTTTTTTGACTGTAGGAACATTGTCTCTCCCAGTGTTTATCTGTTGATACTTAGGGATCATAATTGCTCAGCTCTAAGAATAACGGATTATTGGTTCTCTGTTGAACTTTGATAGCCCAAATCACTCCCGTCAGGGTTAAAAAAAAACAAAGAGAACGATTAGTTTCAAAGCTGTAATGAGGCAGCAAATTCCAAAGGCTCTTTAGAGGCATGTTTGGACTAGAGAGCTTCCCCGTGTCGTAGGTTTAATGGGACAGAAGCTTTATTGTTTCAGAATCTTTAGTCCTTTGTTTGTTGTCTACCTGCAGAATATAAGACGAATGAAAGTGCAATTTTAGTTCTAAGGCTGTTGTCTAAATGTTTTTAGAAGGTAAGTGTGAAGTAGCTGTAGAGAAAGAGGTATTTTAGAAGGTGTGTTCATGAAAGCTTTTTATGGATGGAGGACACTTTTCCAGTAAGAGGGACACATGGAATTATTCGCTGGAAAAGTAGGACGTAGCTTTGTATTCAGCTGCATGTGAAGAAAGACTAGTGCAAGTGTAGAAATAGTGAGATGAAGAAAGTAGATGAAAGGATAAGGGAAGTATTTTGTACCAAAGAAGGTGTTTATGGGTAGAAATGTCAGACATTACTAGAGTAAAGAGATGCTATCAGCATGAATGGAAAAATACATTTTGCACCAAAAATTTCAACTGAAAAAGATAATGGGAGGCATTTTGTTCAAATAAGGTTCTGGGTAGATATTGTAGACACACCTAATGTGTATCTTACCGTACTGCATTTCTGTATTGCATTGTATTGTCAACTGGATTCAGTGATCAAATTATACTATGTTAGTATTTTTATGTTAATGCGCTTCTGTTTTTGATTCTCCAAAATATCGTTATTATTGATTTACCTTACAGAAGGACGTTGTGCGTATAATCAACGATCTCTCCTGGTCTCTACAGGTTTTCAGTGCAAACATGCAGTGCTTATGCTAATGTAAAGCATTTGCATAAACAGACGATCGATCACAACTACTGCAGTTTTATCAGGGTCATTTGATGTGTTAGAAATCTCAAAAGCCGCCTCGCTGATCTGACCCAATATTTGGTGTCAAGATATTCACTATCAATCTTATTTGTCTTAATAATTTAGGACAAAGTTGAGCATACACTCAAATGTGCCATTGCTAACCATAGTGCCATCATAACTGAGATTATAAGAGAGGCGGCCATTGCAAATCAAATGCAAACATGCTTTCAGCCAAACTGGAAATACCTGGTGCATTTTAGTCAAAAGTCAGCATAGAGGAAAACTTGACTGGATATTAGTATTATGTTATTTATGCATTATTTTATTATGGTTAATTAGTTTTGTTGGTCAATGCCATAATCTTTTTTGGGGGTTTGGTAACAGTTTGAAAAACCTGGACTGCCAAGGTTTTTTCGTTCAGTGCCTTTGCTATCTTTTATGATTTTTGTTTAATTTTTTTTTTTTTTTGATAATAAAATTATTACAATTGCATTTTTATACTATATTTATTGGTGGTGAAGCCATTTAATTTCATTTAAAAGCACTCATACAAAGTGTGCATGTGTGAGTGTATGTTTAGACGCAAACAAACACTGAAAGACAACTGGAAGAGCAAAATAACAGAAAGATGGTGCATTGTGGTTGTGTTCTAAAGCTTTGGTTGTGTGTTCAGCTGCTTTGGTTGTTGTTTGGTGGAGATATCTCACTAACCAGCACAGCAGTGTTTTGTACCACAGAACCAAATCTGTGTAAAACCAACTCAATAAACAGATAATTTCAAAGTAGCTGATATCTGTGTCTACTTTATTTGAGTGCATTCATGGTTTATTTTTGCATGCATAAGTCAATGAATATTCTGCATTTAATATTTAGTAGACCAATGAACCATGTGGATCACTGATTTGGATACCCTGTTGTGTTAAACTGGTTTATAACAATATGAGTGAGTAAATTATGACAGTCTCATTTTTGGGTGAACTACCCCTTTAAGCAGGTCAAAGATTTTACACAAGACGAGAGTATGGAAAAGTGCACATGAACAAGAGAGACCAGATCTGAAGGGAGAAATATATAAAGGAGAGGCAGCTGTCTTTGCCAGCTTTAATTTGATCCAGAGCTGCTCTCCAAGACCCAAGGAGACAGAACAAGAGACCATTTCAGCCGCGTGCCAGAGAGAAAACAAAATTTAGCAGACCTTCTGCACAAACCAGACAGACCTAAATACAGTTGTCCTTGGTTTTCTGGGTTTAAAACACAATGGATGTATCTCAATCGTCTGTCTAGTTGAGTAATAAACTTCCTAGGGAGTCCCATGTCAAAATGGCACTCCCAGAATGCACCTTAAAAACAAATAGGCATCAGCTACTCACTACATTTACTTGTCAGAGGTGTCATTAGGTCTTCTTAATTCTTCTTAAATCTTATAAAAAGTGGAGATGAAGGAAGACAAATGCACTATTCTGAAGGGATTCGTTTTCTACACTACAATTAGGCTATTTGCATTTAGTATCCACAATGTATAGGCCCACGGAAAAAAAAATGGTGATCCACAGGTGGTCTGAATGGCCCGATTTCACTCTTGTTCTTTGATTCTGAAATACTGATCCAGGAACTGTGAGAGATTGCAGCTGATTATCTTTGCTAAATGGACCACACACAGAAAGACGAGTCATCGCACACGCGCTAATCAATTCAAGATACGTATAAGCTCATAGACGAAGAACTGATCGCACTCGCACATATTCAGACTTACTGAATATAGTCCACAACAGAAGAACAGACACACATCTGCTTTCTTCTTTTCTCTCCCCCTCCCCACGGCTCAACCTCTCATTCGCTTTCTCTCTCTGTAGTGGTTTGAGAAAGTTCCAGACATTCCTGAAAGGATTCCGCTCGGCAGCACCACAGCCAGTCGGCAATGCATTCCAGAATAGCAGGACAACGGCTAAAAATAGAGAGGACGATTTGATGAAAGAAGTCTTACAAAAATACTCTGGCGGTAGTACCATGGTAGGAAATTATTATCATATCAATAGTATAACCATAAAGAGATCACAACAAAGTTCTAAGTAAAAAAGAAAAGAAAAAATTCTAAGAGTAAAAATAAGTTACTCTTATATTTACAAAGAATATACCATGGTAATACCACAATATTCCAAATACACATTTTTTGGCACTAGGCTACTGTGAATGCACCCTTATGAAAAGTACTGTGGCTTTAACGTGGTGTCAGCTTACTATGGTTGAAATATACCATGGTAGCCTACTGAAAATAATAGCCTAACATAATTTTACATTTTTTTAAATACTTTTTAATATAGGCTACTGAATGATTACCATACATAGATGTATTTACACTGCACTCCAAGGTAATTCAACAAATAGCACCATGGTAGCTACATGTCGACATATACCTTTACAAATGTACTGTGGCGGTATGGTACAGTGATAGATACAGATGGTTATACTATGGTACTTTGAAATATGCTACCATGGTGCTAAAAATAATACCACTTACTATGGTATTTACATGGTATTCAGGTACTTCTAAAAATGCCATGGTAAAAGCATGGTACATTTTGTCATGATGCTGAATGATTACCACATATATATACCAATGTATTTACATGGTATTCCAAGGTAATTCAATGAATTCCCTGGTATTGCCATAGAAAATGTCCAAAAAACATGGTATATGTTACTATGTAAAAAAAAAAAAAAAAATACTATACTTTAAACGTATACTTTAAAAAAAATACCATGGCACTGAAAATAATGCCATATGGTACAGTATTTACATGGTTCTTCTAAGCGTACCATGGCTGTATGATGGTAGTTTTTGTATTACATTATCATAATATTACCATCTGATACAATCAATAAACAATGGTACTTCTATACCTTAGTTGTAAGTTCTAGTGTCTGGCTGGCTGTAACTCAGTTTCTGAGCTCCTGCTGTGTTTTAACCAGCTCTGTAAATGCTCAGTGAGGAGTATCACCACCAAAATATTCACAGGAAGACATCTCTATCCCAGGATAAACTCCTGTCCATCAACTCAAGAGCTCTTTCCTCTGAAACTGTTTTCGCACCCATCGAGTGTTGTGTTCAGATCTTCTATGGATGTTGGGAAGCCTTCATTTCCTCCATCCAACCACTTGTGCTCCATCTTTTGATATCCGTCTTAAAGCTGCGGGAAACGCTCTCTGATGCATAAAGAGCTTAATTTCTCTCGTTGGTGGAGGAAGAAAGAGTTTTTGGAACATCTGCCCACTTTTCAAGAAGGAATGGAAACAGTTTTAAAGCAAACACTTGGGGTTGCAGCTGTGTTTTATTTGAGTCATTGATTCATACAATGACAGATAGGCATTAAAAATGGCCATGCAGTTCAACGAACTGATTCACAGTGACAGATTTGTTTACAAAACTGTGAATCAGTTCACTTGTGGAGTTTAAAATAATTAAATTTAGCATAGTGTTTACACTACAAATGCAATGTGATTCTATTTGGTTTGTTTGAATGATTAGATCAAAATGCGTCAACAAAACAGCATTTTTTATACCTTTTTATGGTGTTTACTTGTGATTGGGATGATAATATGGGGTCATTAAAATACATTTTATAGGCCAAATAAATATATGAAGTACATAATCTACTCTTTGATTCTGAATGCATCGCCCAGCTATACAACGCAGATTTTTCTTCAGGGCTATTTTCTTTGATTAAAGCTTCTTTTATCCTTCTTTCCATTCCTCTCGCTTTCTCTTATTCAGCTTCCTTCAAATAAACTTTAACGTCTGAATCTGAGAGAGGAAAAGCGTTTATGCCGAGAGCAGATTGGAAACGGTCTGGAATCTTTGAGATTTTATTTGTGGGAAAGCGCTAAAGAAACTGCTGATGGATTCTACATGCCGTAGATTTAAAGCCGAAGCCGAGAGCGTTTGGCATGTGAAGACTCTAGTCAACCTTCATTCAGGCGGGATTACAAGCGTGGCCTGATTTCAGCCCAGCCCATGATAAACGGGGAAATAGAGAGAGTTAGCCATAAGAAAATAAGATGTGTGACTGATTCGTCCTGTAAAAACTGTAGGGTTCTGTTCTTTAAGAGCTCACTAAAGCCTCAGAACACCAAGAACCAGACTGAGGCCGTATTATGTGTCCCACACCTCTTTCTTTTCATTCCTTGCTCATAGTGGAATCATCTCTCGATTTGCTTTTTCATTTTCATTTAAAGGGTTAGTTCACCCAAAAATGAAAATTAAGTCATTTGGCTGTGTCCGAAATCTCCACTCAAACCACTACTCCCTAACCCCTATGTAGGGGGTAGGGAGTAGAGCACTATATAGTGAGCTACCAGCATAATAGAAACACCACTTTCGGACACTACTCGATCGTCTCTCGGCGCCGTTGATTACGGCATTACTGTCACCAAGTGTCATCCCATTCCAATGAAGCGAAAAATGTAAAAAATATTTCAAACGTAAAATGTTTTGGCCAGTTCTGACCGAAGAGGCCTAGAGGGTTAAAAGGGAGAATCCACAAGATATTAAAGGAATCATACAAGCACAAGATAAACCAAGCTGAATGTGCAACATTGGTAATGAAGAATGCCGGAGACAGCGCCCACTGGCTGTTTGGAGGTTGCATGAAAGGCTCACGCCACAAAATAGACAGACAGAAGCCGCGGTGACCTGAGAGGAGGGAATAGAAGAGGGATGGGGTTCAAGGACACTCAGCTGAAAGCCAGTAGGGTCTTCGTGGTGGTCTCTACCTGTCACAGTTAAAGGTTTATGATGCCAGATTTGGCCCTTGTGGTTCACAGCTCTTGTAAAAATCTGTGAGGTCACCTCTCTAAAAACACACACACAGACTTTATCTCTTTTCCATGAGGTTACAAAACACACACATGCATAATTACTCTCACTCAACATATCTCTGACTATCCTGAGTGTTTGCATCTAACATGCGGTTTCACAGACTTAAACCTAGACTAAAATGCATGTTTGAGTTGTTTTTACTAAAACAATTTGCACTGTCATATCTTAAAATATGTCAGTGCCATTGTTTTGTCTCAAGATGCACACCAGTATTTGAACTAAGGCATAATCCTGGTTTAATCTAAGCCCTGTCTGTGAAACCAAGCCATAGTCTAATAAATGGTTTAAGTACTGAGCTGGGCTCAGCAATTTTAATTATAATAGCTAACGTTCTAAGAGGATGGAAGCCGATTGTGACTCTCTGAAATACATTATTTTATGCAGTAACAGTCAATTTCAAACTCTTTCTGCAGGTTACATTGTTCCGCCAGTAGGTGTCGACAAGTGACTGTATGAGTGAATCATTGAATAGTTCATTCAACCGATTTATTAAACAACACCATTCATTAGGTGTGTTCGACTTGAAGCGGCGCTGATCAGTGTATGACATCAAAGTACAGCGAAAACCATTCGAAAGCATACCGTGTGCTCTCTAAACACTCTCTTGGTGCTTTGATGTCATGTATCGATTAGTTTGCAAAGTGCCGCTTCAAGTCGAACACACCTCGGCTGCGTCCGAAAACTTTGGCAGACTTCTAAGGCAGTGTCCCGGTTTAATGATCTACAGCAAAATAGAGAAAGCTTTGGTGAAAACTAAGCTATTATAGTCATTTCTTGCTAGAAATGACATCAAAAGTGGAAAACGGTCAAAAAACTTACTGTGGCGAGCAGGACGAGGCCAAGGGCCGTGAGAGAACGAGACCGGTGGTGGGTCACGGGTCACGCAGGTGTCACTCATTATCAATCACGCCACCGGCCTCGCGCCGTTCTCTCACGGCCCTCGTCCTGCCCGGCACACTTACATTTACACACACTCACCACCAATCGCAACTTTCAGATGCCATCTTTTATTTTTTACTTAACTGTCACGGAATGGATTGTGGGATATCGAAGGCAGCGAAGGATACATACACAAGGTAAATAGCGATCAGATGAAGGTGTCTCGGGAGACAGGAAGTGAAGCTGACATTTGATTCGGACGTGCCTTGATGCCTTCATACCTTGTAATGCGTCATCCGAAGGCAGCATTTCTGAATAGGGACGCAGCCCTATTGATTTATTAAATAATTCATTCATCATTTTCGTTCAACAACACAGATTCATCCAGGAACTAATCATGAATCATTCAATCATAAAGGCAGGAATCAGTTGAATGAATGATTCAGTGATTATTTCATTCAGCTGAGTGTCTTAACACTGATTTATTCAGGAAAAGAATGGCTGCGTTTATGAATGAATCATTGAATGATTAGTCCAACAACATGGAATCATAGGAACGCCATTACTCGCGTGTTGCATGGAAATATATTCTGCTTTGGCTTAATTTGGAACGAAGGAGAAATTAACAAACCAACTGGCAGTAAGTGTGTCTAAAATTCTCAATATTAATTTGATTAATATTGGGCTCGTTGGACTTGTGTGATTCAGCAGCCTATTTTCCCCTAGTGTGAGCGTGTGAGAACAGCTATTTTGGGAGGGAAAGTTTAAGATACCATCTTCCTTAGCTGTCACGAAGGGAGGAAAATATCCTGATATCAAAGCTAAATTGGCCTTTCTGAAATGACCCTTTATGACGGATGGCGCTCTGGCCCCCTTTTCTCTCAAAAGGGAGGGATTTACACTCTTTACTCTTCTGTAAAACAGCAGTGAAATTTTGCTGGGAAAACAAATGAAGAGATAGTCTTTGAAAAGCAATCCCTCTCTCAGCGGTCTGACCCCCCTGTCGCTCGGGCAGGCTGATGAAAGATTCCCTCCTCCTTCCCCTCCTTCCATCGCACGCAACTCTCGGGAAAACCTGAGAGGAGAACAGGGCCAGGAAGACAGATGGAAGGAGGGAGGAGACAAGAGAGGACAGGAGATGCAGAACGAAGGAACGAGATAAGGAGTGAGATGTTCTCAAGATAAACAAGCAGGTGACAAACTCAAACGTTTTTTATGTGCACCATAGCGTTAACAAACAGTACTGCAAAATTAATTCCTGATTTCAAACATCCCCAGATTGTAATTTTCATACAGTGATAAGTTATTGCTTAATAAAAAAAAATAAAATAAAAAAAAAGGTTTACTGAAATATATAAAGTAACCAAATATTTAATGTATAAAAACATATTTAAACAACATTTAACTGTAACAGTAAAAATTATATGATCAAAAAGTTATGACAACATGACAACATAAGTTTTAAACTTTTCTAAGTTATAAAAGAGTCAACTTTATATTTTAAGTCAGTTTAATGTAATTTAAGTTGAAATTACTTAAACATCCAAGTTGATTGTATACTTAAAAAATGTAAGGCAGCAACTTTTTTTATATATATTGTTTAAAATATTATAATAAAAAACTATATTTTTTTCTATGTTACAAAGTAATTAATATGTTAAAAAAACTTTAAAACATAATAATAATAATATATATATATATATATATATATATATATATATATATATTATATATATATATATATACATACATAGGAAATATATATATATATATATATATATATATATATATATATATATACACACATAGGAAATATATACATACATATATATATATATATATATAGGAAATATATATATATATATATATAGAAAAAACACATTCATTTGCCGGTAAGAAATATTTATGACTAGTGAATTTTTTTCAATTGATTGAAAAGTTTATTTCTATCCAGCTGGAGGTTCCTGGAGGTTCAAACGCTGTTTCTCCACAGACGGTCTGAATGAAGGCGTGGATCTCGGCCAGCTCTGGTTCTCAGTTGATTTATGCTGGTCTCTATCAAAACATCAATGCTGAGAGCTTTTGGGCTTGTCTTCGCGAGCACCTGCAGGCTGCTTTCTGCCTCTTTAAGTCTTTGAGAAGTTAAATGTTTAAGCATTTTAGTCATGAAAACATCAAAGCTGGTAATGAAGGGCTTGTCGCTCTTCAAACAGCCATCAATCGCACGGTAATCATAATCCTGCGAGTGTGCTGAGCGGCAGAGATTAACACACTGCCTCACATTCCTTACAGCTGACTTCACCCTCTCAGACTTTACCTTAAAACACAAACTCACAGATCTGTATCTCTCTCTCAGTGTTCTGATCTCAACCTGGTGTCATGTTAGAAGCAGATATGTTAGCTCTGTTGCAAACAGAGTCTTTTTTGGCATCATAGATATACCCAATGTAAAAATTTGTTGGCAAAACTATGTTGCCTTATAAGACAGATTGCATGTAGACTGCATGTATCCTTTGTGTGTAAGGCATGTGCACCCAGAATGCATTCACACACTCAGTGAAATTTGAAGACACATCACATTCAAGATAACATTTAAGATATTAATATAGGAATAAATTGTATTCAGATAGATAAAATATGAAAATATACGATGCTAATAAAACTTTTACTTTGATTTCACAGCATAAGAATACAACACAGCTTCATGTTGTTTCTTTGCCTCAATGTCAGGCATTAAAATCATGCATTGCACACTTCACTGTGGGTTATCCCACTGAGAATAATTCGTTTTTGTTATTTTGGCTATCTGGAACTCATTAGTAAAAAGAAAATATCACTGAATTCATTGTATTAGAATTAATATACTTTACACAGTTATTGAATTGAACCAATACTGAACTAACTTGAGATTAATAATGACACTATTGTCTTTTTTGAGCTGCTTTACAGTTGAATTATTTGTCGTATTTGCTCAAGCTTAGATAATTGATTCTGTTGTTTTCCTGTTTATTACCGTGAAGCTGCTTTGAAACAATCTGTATTGTGAGCGCTATAGAAATAATGCTGGTTTGACTTGGTAAGATTACATTTATTTGAATAATTATGAATAAGTTAGTTAGTTAGTTAGTAGTACTTTATTGTTCAGCCTTGGCTGAAAATTGGTCTTTGGTCTCGCCATACAATCACAAAACAATTAACAATACACAATACACATAAAAATTTAAATATTTTAGCTCCTCTTATTCAAATTGCATTTGGTACAAAAGATTGTTTATAAATCGCTTTAATCGCTTTTAGTGTTCTATAGCGGCGACGTGATGGCAATAGTTCAAAAACATGATTCAATGGGTGTGTTATGTCTCTTGCTATAGTCAAAGCTTTCCTCTGAACAGCAATTTGATACAACTGTGCGACTGATTTTTGTTTAGATCCTAAAATTTTTCCCGCTAAATTCTATCTAATTTTACTTTATTCACAGATGTAACTCGTCCAAACCACACAGTTATATTATACCCTAAAACACTCTCAATTAAACTTATATAAACTCTTTGCAGAATATCCTGACTTACAGAAAATTCTCTCAACTTCCTTAGCAGGTATAACCTTTGATTTTCTTTCTTACAAATAAGATTAACATTATCAGAGAAATTCAATTTGCAGTCAATCATGGTTCCCAAATACTTAAAAGTCTTCACAATTTCAACTGTTTGATCACATAGCATTAATTCTGTTAGAGGCTCTGAATAATTTAAAATCAACTCTTTTGTTTTACTTACATTTATCAGTAAGGAACTTGCCTCACACCATTTTTCTAGTTCCCGGACCTGCTCCTCGTACTCAAAATGTACACAGTCTTTCCATAAAAGTGCCACAAGTGCCATATCATCTGCATATTTATATAATTTATACTTCTCATGCTGCACTCTTACACCACCTGTATAAACAGAGAATAAGAGAGGTGACAGGACACATCCTTGTGGTGCCCCCGTATTTAATAACATAATATCTGATTTGAACCTCCTAACACAAACTTGCTGTGGTCTATTTATTAAGAAGTTATTTATCCAGTGAACTATTCCTCCATTTACACCTAGAACCAGGAGACATTCCAGGAGCAAATGTATCTGCATGGTGTTAAAAGCAGAGGTATAATCAATAAAGAGAACACGCACATAAGCCTTTGCTCGTTGTAGATGGCTAGCAATTGTATCGACCATGGTGAGCATGGCATCCTCTGTCCCTCTTTGTGATTTGTATGCAAATTGCAGTACATCTAATTGCTCTGATATGTATGGTTTAAGGTGGTAGCTAACTACTCTTTCCATGCTTTTAGCGAGTATAGATGTCAGAGCCACAGGACGAAAGTCCTCTAAATTTTTTGCTCTCACTTTTTTCGGAAGAGGTCGTATAAATGATAACTTCCATGTATTTGGTACGGTCTGTAAGTCTATTAAAAACTGGAATAATTTTGTTAGTGGTTCAGTTAATTCATTTGCACATATCTTTAAAACTCTTCCTCTAAGGCCATCTGGACCTGGTGCTTTATAGGGCTTAATGCATTTAAGGGACCTTCTGATTTGTTCAGTGGTCAACCAAATCGGTGGCCCCACTGGAATCCTGTCACTTATTTCTTCAATCTTATTGTAATTGTCAGCATCGTCATATCTTCCATAAAACAGATTCAAATCATTTACCCATTTAAAACCATCTGTCCCTATAGGAATATCATTATTTACATCTCTCGAGTCACGCCCCATCATCTTATTCAAGCCTTGCCAAGCACTCCTTGCATCCTGATTCGCTAACTGATCCTCTACCTTGCATTTAAAGTCAATTTTTGCTTTTTGTATCATAGCTCTCAATTCCTTCCTTTTCATTTTAAAACCCTCATAATTATTTTCACGAAATGCCCAGTTCTTTTCATTAAGGAGTTTCTTTAAATCTTTAGAGAGCCATGGCTTATTATTTGAAAATACTTTAACCACTTTAGTATCAATAACGTCTCGGTTACGGATGTAACCCTCGTTCCCTGAGTAGGGAACGGAGACGTTACGTCGGATGACGGAGAATGGGGGTTTCGCTTAGAAGCCAATCCTCTTCGAGTATTGAAAAACGAGCCAATGGCAAGAAATGCCATGGGTCTGCGGAATTTGCATAGCGTATCCCCGCCTCACCACGTGGGTATAAAGGGAGGATGCGGACGCAAACGCAGCTATGTCTTCGCTGAGGAGCCGAGACTGAACTCAGGCGTCTACCCAGCGGTACAGCAGAAGTGGCAGGGAACGAGGGTTACATCCGTAACCGAGACGTTCCCTTTCGTAGTCACTCCGAGTTACGTCGGATGACGGAGAATGGGGGTCCCCGTGTAATCACGCCACCTTCACAGCTGTCTTCCAGTGCCCTGCGAAGTCTGACCTCCCTGTCGTGATATAGGCACGGACGAAGGAGTCCTACTTAACACAGGAATACCAAGGTACACTGGGAAGCATATCTCATGGGAGATATGCCGCAGCATGCCTACCCATAGGGAGGACTTAAGAATACACATATGGCCCAAGGGGGCTACATATGGAGGAACACTGGAGTGACCAGCCCGTAGGGTGGCATCTACTTTCAACTCCAGGAGTGGCAGGTGACTTGCCGAGGGAAAGACACATGCTCAAAGAGGCTTACAGTGGAAAATACACATGTGGGGGTTACTCAGAGGAGGAACCATGCACACGGAGGCACCTAGCCGACGCACAGGCAATAGACACTGGCGCCAGCGTCAACAGTGCTGGAGGAACTCAGGGCTTCAGAGAGGAAGGCTCACCTGAGGAAATATCGCACGTATCCAGTCCGTGGAGTGGAATGGCGAGCAAGCGAGACACTTCACAGCTCCCATGTTAGCTTGAAAAAGACATGGGCGGAGACTGGCTCCACTCGGAGATTGTAGAATCTGGCGAATGTGTTAGGTGTCGCCCAGCCTGCAGCTCTGCAGATGTCTGTTAGCGAGGCGCCACGCGCTAAAGCCCAAGAGGACGCCACACTCCGGGTGGAGTGGGCAGTCACACCAAGGGGGCATGGTCGACCTTGCTGCTGGTATGCCAAAGCAATGGCGTCCACTATCCAGTGAGACAACCTTTGTTTGGAGAGAGCCTTTCCCTTCAGCTTCCCACCATAACAGACAAAGAGCTGGTCTGAGGTCCTGAAACACTGCGTCCTGTCTACGTAAGCACGGAGGGCGCGTACTGGACAGAGCAGTGCCAAGGCTGGGTCTGCCTCCTCCCGGGGCAGCGCTTGCAGGTTCACCACCTGGTCCCGGAAGGGAGTGGTGGGAACCTTGGGCACATATCCAGGCCGGGGTCTCAGGATCACGTGAGAGTGACCGGGCCCGAACTCCAGGCACGCTTCGTCAACGGAGAATGCGTGCAGGTCCCCTACCCTCTTGATGGAGGCCAACGCAACCAGGAGCGCTGTCTTCATTGACAGGATCTTAAGCTCAGCTGATTGCAGAGGCTCAAAGGGAGCCCTCTGCAGGGCACTTAAGACCACTGAGAGGTCCCAAGAGGGAACGAGAGGAGGGCGAGGAGGATTCAGTCTCCTCGCTCCTCTCAGGAACCTGAGGATCAGGTCGTGTTTTCCAAGAGACTTACCTTCAACTGCTTCGTGATATGCGGCGATAGCGGCCACATACACCTTCAGGGTGGAGGGAGACAGCCTTCGCTCCAACCCGTCTTGCAGGAAGGAAAGCACAACGCTGATCGAGCATCTCCTGGGGTCTTCTCGGCGAGAAGAGCACCAGTTGACGAAGAGGTTCCACTTCAACGCATAGACATGTCTCGTGGACGATGCTCTAGCGGAAGTGATGGTAGCCGCCACCGCTGGTGGCAGGGTACTCAAACCTGCCTCGTCCCGTCCAGGAGCCACACGTGGAGTCTCCAGAGATCGGGACGAGGGTGCCATAGGGTGCCCCGTCTCTGAGAAAGGAGGTCCTTCCTCAGAGGAATTGGCCAAGGAGGTGCTGTCGCGAGGAGTATCAGTTCGGAGAACCAGGTCTTGGTGGGCCAGTATGGGGCGACCAAGATAACCTGCTCCTCGTCCTCCTTGATCTTGCACAGAGTCCGTGCGAGAAGGCTCACTGGGGGAAACGCATACTTGCGTAGGCCCTGCGGCCAGCTCTGCGCCAGTGCATCCGTGCCGAGCGTGCCCTCGGACAGGGAGTAATACAGGGCGCAATGGGATGAGTCGTGGGAGGCAAACAGATCTATCTGTGCGTCGCCGAACTGGTCCCATATCAGCTGGACCGACTGGGGATGGAGTCTCCATTCGCCAGAGGTTGGCCGGAGCCGTGACAGCTCGTCGGCTGCACGGTTCCGCACTCCAGGAATATAAATAGCACGAAGGGACCTCAGGTGCTTCTGACTCCATAAGAGGAGGTGGCGTGCGAGTTGCGACATACGGCGAGAGCGTAGACCACCCTGACGGTTGATGTACGCTACAGTCGCGGTATTGTCCGAGCGGACAAGTACGTGTTGACCCAGGAGCAACGCACGGAAGCGGTGCAGGGCAAGGCGTACTGCCAGCAACTCGAGGCAATTGACATGCATGAGGCGCTGGGGTCCTGTCCAGGAGCCCGCGGCTGCATGTCCATTGCACATGGCGCCCCAGCCCGTGGCAGAGGCATCTGTGGAGACGACAACATGCCTGGAAACTCGTTCTAGGGGAACCCCGGCCCGTAGAAAGCTGAGGTTCCGCCACGGGGTGAAGGTCTGACGGCAGGTCGGAGTTATTAAAACTCTGAGCGTACCGCGATGCCATGCCCACCTCGGGACTCGATCGCGAAGCCACAGCTGAAGCGGTCTCATATGAAGCAATCCGAGTGGCGTTGCTGCGGCTGCGGATGCCATATGCCCCAGGAGCCTCTGAAAAAGTTTCAGTGGGACCGCACTCTTGCCCTCGAACTGTCGAAGACAAGTCAGCAGTGAGTGTGCGCGCTCGCTCGTAAGCTGCGCGGACATGGCGACCGAGTCTATCTCCATACCGAGAAAAGAGATCCTCTGCACGGGGCAAAGTTTGCTCTTCTCCCAGTTGACCCGAAGGCCCAGACGGGCTAGGTGCCGGAGCACTAAATCTCTGTGTTCGCAAACCTGATCTCGAGAGTGAGCTAATATTAGCCAGTCGTCGAGATAATTCAGGATGCGAACCCCGTGTTCGCGTAGGGGAACAAGGGCTGCCTCGACGACCTTCGTAAAGACGCGAGGAGACAGAGCCAACCCGAATGGGAGAACCGCGTACTGGTATGCCTGCCCCTCGAAAGCAAACCGAAGAAACGGTCTGTGTCGAGGTAAAATGGAGACATGAAAGTAGGCGTCCTTCAGGTCTATCGCTGCAAACCAATCCTGTGGCCGCACGCATTCGAAAATGCGTTTGGCCGTGAGCATCTTGAACGGCAGCCTGTGAAGGGAGCGGTTCAAGACGCGCAAGTCCAGGATTGGCCGTAACCCACCGGTTTTCTTGGGGACAATGAAGTACGGGGTGTAAACCCGTAACTCCACCTCGGCTGGAGGGACAGCCTCGATTGCACCCTTCGCCAGCAGGGTGGCAACCTCCGCTCTCATGATCGGGGCATAGCCACCGACCACAGTAAGCGGACTCCCCTGAAGCGGGGAGGAGACCGTGCGAACTGAGTCGCATAGCCGAGCCTGATCATTCGGGCGACCCAACAGGACAGATTGGGGAGCTCTAACCAAGCCACCAAACACTGATCCAGTGGAATCATCCGAGCCACAGGCGTCCCCCCGGAGGGGCAGCGGAGCGGAGTGACCGGCACAGGTGAGGGTGGCATAGCGGCCCAGCACGCGTGCACAGTCATGCTCCGCGTCCTGACAGAGGAGACCAGGGAAGGACCAGCGTTCCGCGGGGGTCTGCTCTGCCAGGGGTCTGGCGATAGAGGGGGACGAGAGTGGTGTGGTCTGGAGACGGCACGCACTGTCATCCGCACCCTCAGAGACAGAGGGGAACGAGAGTGGCGAGGCTCGGGGGCGTCGCGCACTGCCGTCCAGCTCTGCGTGCTCAGAGATGGGATGCAGCTCTTTTTAAAAGATTCTCCCCCAGCCCTCCACCGGGGGAAGGAGTGGGCCTGCAACCACTCCATGAGAACTGCAAGCCATAACTGAGCTGCCCGTAACGGGAGCGCCGCATAGCCTGGCGTACAGCGGGGCTGCGGGGCTGGTACGGGCAGGGGCACCTCCCTGCGACCACCTCCACGGCCCGGCCCGGTGCTGCTGGGGCCGGGCGGGAGGGGGCGGAAGTCGCAGGAGGGCGCATTCGACGGCAAGCGGACTGAAGCGTCTGAGCCGCCGGCTGATTGGCAGCAGAAGCCGCAGGGTCAGAAAAAAGCCACAGTCCACTTCTGGGCGGCCGAGAACTGTTGGGCAGAGTTCTCGACCGCGCCGCCGAAGAGGCCAGCCTGGGATATGGGGAAGTTGAGGAAACTGGTTCACTCAGCCTCGCGCACATCAACCAGGTTAAGCCAGAAATGTCTGACCACACATGTGGACATCACCTGACTCAGGGAGCGTGCGGTCACCTTCGTCGCTCGTAGAGCAAGGTCGGTGACGGCAGGCAGCTCAAGGATGAGCCCTGAATCAGCCCTACCCTCGTGCATGTCACTGAACACCCAGAAGGATGGCAATAACACACAGTGAGGTGGCAGCCTGCCCCGCAGCTCTATAGGTCCCCGCCACCGGAGTAGACAAGAAACTACAGGCATTGGGGGGGTGCTTAGGGTTGCCACGCCAGGTGGAGGCGCTGTGGGGACACCTAAGTGTTGCCACAGAACACTCCACAGGGGGGAACCCCAGTGTACCGTAGACTGCGGCCTCTACGAGGGCAGAGAAGGCGGAAGAGGCCGCAGAGCAGTCGCGAAAAGTCAAAGGAGACTTCCACGATCTCATGGCCTCTTCATGCACATCCGGGTAGAAAGGATTTGGGTTCGCCACCCCCAAAAACCAATCATCAGCCTCAAGTGCTCGGGATATGGCAGAATTTTCCACACAAACCCGATACTCGTGGCAGCCCGGGAAAGCATAGCTGTGAATTCTGAATCAAGCTCGCTATGCTAGCACATCCGAGAACAGCAGCACAGACGAGCCATCTCCAGAGGACTCCAGCTCACCTTGTGATGCGGCGATAAACATGATTTCATCAGCTGGTGGACCGAATGAGAACGCGGGCCCGCGGGCGGGCCGGCGAATCCACTCGGGACCACGTGGGTTGCAACGTGAAAGACGGGGTGTGGACCGAGGAATTTTCGTCGGTTAGTTCCAGACCTGACGTCTTAGTCACCCTGGCCACCAGCCGAAGTATTATCTCACGTGGAGAAAAATAGATCGGGTGATGGATGAGGGGACTCTCACTCAAATGAGCTCACAGAGTCTCGACCGTATACATTGCGATGGTCACGTTCCCACAGAGAGAACGTGACACACCCACGAGCGCTGTCCGAGCGTGATCAAAGCCCAAACACGCCAAACAGCGCTCGCGCCCAACAGCTGAATCTATCAGAATACCGCACTCAGAAATACACGGGCAGATCGTCTTTAGAAAGACGCGTCTTTAAAAAGACGTGCCGCGTGCACGCTCTTTTAGTGAGAGGAAAAAAACTCTGCGGATGCTGAAGCGACCAGGGAGAGACACACAGACCGGCAGACCACTGCTCAGATCGCAGGCAATATGAAACTCGCTGGATACCGCCGTCACACCAACATCAGAGAGTTCGCTCGTCTCGAAGAGAAGTAGTCACTGAGAATACTCAGGATTTGGCTTGTGGAGTGAAGAGATTCTCTTGGCTCCGAAGCGAAAGCATAGCTGCGTTTGCGTCCGCATCCTCCCTTTATACCCACGTGGTGAGGCGGGGATACGCTATGCAAATTCCGCAGACCCATGGCATTTCTTGCCATTGGCTCGTTTTTCAATACTCGAAGAGGATTGGCTTCTAAGCGAAACCCCCATTCTCCGTCATCCGACGTAACTCGGAGTGACTACGAAAGGGAACTGTTTCTTCACAGAATTGAATATAGGAGGTAATACAGTCAGTTAGTTCGTGAGGGTCTCTGCATGAATAAAAAAATACATCCCAGTTTGTAGTACAAAAACAGTCCTTTAACATGTCTTCTTTCTCCTTACTCCAAACCTGAATTCTCTTTTCCACTGGTTTGTCTCTTCTGACACATTGTCTATATGTTGGCAGTAAATGGATAACATTGTGATCCGATCTACCAATCGGTGATCGACATACTGCCTTGTATGCGTCGACAATGTTACCATAACACAAATCCAGCGTGCGTGAGAAACGGGTTGGACAATCAATGTATTGCTGCAAATGTGGAAGAGTCTCTGTTAATGAAAGTGTATTAAAATCCCCTAGTATGAAGACTGGTTGGTCTGCCGACTTTGTTAGGATCCTAGTAAAGCACTCTGCAATGTGCTCCGCTGCCTCGTTATTATTAGGTCCTGGTACATACACCAGGAATATGGTTATTCGACCAAATTCCCGCGGCAGATAAAAGGGTCTAAAAGATACAACCAACGTCTCATAGTCCGGGGTACAAGTCTGTTCAATTATAGTAGACTGCGATGACCAGTTCTTATCAACATACATACAGAGTCCCCCGCCTACCGATTTCCGTGATTTGACCTTGTCTCTGTCGGCTCGTATTGTGGTAAATCCCTCGATATCCACACTATTATCTTCATTTAGCCATGTTTCAGTAAAACAGATGAGATTGCTGCTCCTAAATTCCTCCTCCTGTTTCACTCGGAGTGCAACCTCATCCATCTTATTATTAAGAGATCTTACGTTAGACAGCGTGATCACTGGAAGGGGATGACGACTTCCTCGCCTCCGTAATCTATTTCGAATTCCTCCTCTCGACCCTCGTTTCTTCTTGATCTCCTTCTCCTGTGCAGACATATACTTGGTGGAATCGTCACATCGACAGCATAGTTGTTATTATATCTTAGCGATAGCAAGAAGTAAGAGAGAGATTGTGTATGTGTGAATTACTTCCATCTGTGCAGTGTCTCTTTAAGCTGTGATTTTAATTGCTTAATAAACAGTGGTGTTACCATCTTGTTGATGAGAAATATAATGTAGCTTTTCAGTAGCAAAGCTATTTTACTGATAAAAGTCATGGGTGCGTGACTCTCAGTAAGTTTCTGTGCTCCTGATTGGCTGTCTACACACACACACACACACACACACACACACACACACACACACACACACACACAAACACACAAACACACACACACACATAAACACACACCACACGCACACACACACACACACACACACACACACACAAAACAAACACACACACACACACACACGCACACACACACACACACACACACACACACACACACACACACACACACACACACACACACAGACACACGCGCGCACACACACACACACACACACACACACACACATATACAGTCAGTCACTCACATGTTTGTATGACTGTCTGTATGTGTGTTCAGTTTTAACACAATCATTCCAATCTAATCAAACATATATCTTTTACGCTGAAATGTTTTTTGTAACATTTTCCAAGCAAAGAGACGTGTTAAATATTCAATACTTTTATTCAATTAATATGAATCAAGTATATGTCGTACAATTACATTTTAACTCTGATCTGATTTTTTCTCTTATTTATTTACGCTACATAGGAATTAAATGTGAAGAAATCTTTGTTAATCTGTTTCAAAATCACAGGTCTACAAAAAAATTCAGCAGTTACAGTAAAAGCATTACAAATGTTAGATTTACTTTGACATCTTTTAATGTTATTTTATGTGTTTCATTTTTCTTTAATTTTGGGTTGGTAACATTTCTAGCTCTTCTGGTTGGCTTCCCTCATCTAGAAGAAAATAATAAGGATAAAAAGATCAATCAGATAACGTAGTGTAACAGTAATGCTGTTTAAGTTTGATGTAAATACATTTTACTGTATCCAACACAGAAACAGGCAATAGGATCTCACCTTCATCCATTGGCTGGCTGCAGAAAAGATAAAAAAAAATAATAATTTCACATAATAATGATGACGTCTGATATAAATTTTACCTTTAGGACTTCTCAAAAATAATTGTAAAATTGTCAATAGATGACGGTTCATGACATTGAATGAAGAATGTGCCAAAAATAATCAAATTAAAATTAAATGATGGAAAACAAAGAGATACCGCAGCATACCTTCTTGGCATGGGGCCTGGTCTGCCCTGCAGAATTAACAGTTTGTTTAATATTTACAAAGATCAATGACAAGTTTACATATAAAATTGATAAAACTTTCATTTGCTTACCCCCAGCAGTCTCAGCGCAAAATGCAAACAGTTATTGTTCAACAAATGATATTCTCGGCTATCATCCATCGCAGTGTTAATCTTCTCCTGGAGGTCTTGAGGGGGGCCAGTCTTCAAACGGTAAACAAAGCATTTCTGATCAGAGATGAATCTTTTCACGCTTACTTTGTCCACTTGTCCAGTTTGTTGTGATGATGATGATTGACACGAAACTGACCAGTTAGAACTTAATGCAGGTTGGTTCGAACTGGCTGAAAAACACAAGGTAAAAATAATAAATAATACTATAATAAATAATACTATAATAAATAATACTATAATAAATAATACTAGGCTGTGGATGAGTTGGTGATATTTTACTAAAACTTTTTATATTGTTTTTATATTTAAAAAAATACTGAAAATTATTCTATTGTTTCTCTGTGGTAGAAAATATTGACACACCTAATTAGTTTATTTGCAAATAAGTAAAAATATGTGCACACAAATTCACAAAAAGGAAGACATTTTGCCTTGAGGAACATATTCTTGATCAGTGTTTTTCAACCCTGAACACTGATTTCATGACATTAAAGCACTATAAAGGCACACATGATCCAAGCTGAGCATTATGCTTTCTCCAGAACTACAGAGGTTGGTAACCCTCCATAATAAGATCTTCTTCAAGACCTGAAATAGATGGGTCAGATTCAGGAGACATCCAGAGTGTGTGATTGTGCTGTCATCTTGCAACAGAGTTGACAAACACTAATCTAAAAATATTTAGCTCAAATATATTTGTCTTTTGGTCAATGCATAATTCCTACTATTATTTGTGTTGCATAGTTTTGATGGCTTTAGTATTATTGTAAAACAATGGGAGGTGTGTCATTTTTTTTAAACATTTTTGTTTGTCTCTATACTATACTAGCGCGATGCAAACAGCAAACACAGAACCAAACTATTTAAAAGTAAAGTGGCAAGCTCATTGGCTCACCGGCAGAGTACAATCAACTCAAGCCATATAATTGTTTGTAATTTCATTAAGAACATATCAGCCCGTGCCATCTAGAATTTTATTACTGAAATATTGAGAGAGATTAAAGAGCTCTGTACCTGAAAACTGAATGACATCATTTTGTCCACAGAAAATTCCAGCATGGTAAATCTTTTTTATGCCAAGCATTTCCCTAAGAATAAGGTCTCCCATCTGAAGATTGAAATTTCTATCATTTGAAGAATCCATTGGTTTGAATTTCCCGTTGCATCCTAATATCAAGGCCACAATGTTTTCAAAATTGTCCATTGTTTTCTAAAATAAAATAAAAAATACATTAAAAAGGTGATTATTTATTTACAAATTAAAGAAATCGGTGTCACTTTAGGTGTCCTTATTTACTATCTACTTGGATCAAAGCTATGTACAATGTGAAATCTGAATTACATTGTTCTGTGTAATTTTTAGTTTAATTGTAATCTTCAACAATCTTCAGATTGTACTTAAATCTCCGCAGTGGCAGATTGTTGTCTGAAGATTCTTTTCACAACCTTTCTCAGTAATTCACAGTGATGTTTTGAATCAATGTAACTTTAAAAAAAAAAAAAAAAAACGATACTAAAAAAATTGAAATATACTTACAAACAAGCTTTTAAAAAGTCCGTTGGGGAGGTTTAAATGATTTGTGAAATCTGCAAGCAAAACAAAAAGTAAACCTGTTCATGTCCTCTCCAGATCAAACCAGTTCTTTTAAGTGGGTGTTGTCATGACAGGTTTACTTTCTGTTTTCTCTTTATTGTCATATAATGGAGAAAAAATTCTCTGTTTTTATTCTGGCACTTCGACTTTCCGTGAAAGTTAAAATGACTTTTGTGAGATAAAATAACACCTAGGGATACAACCATTACAATATACAGCTGGACAGAGAACCCTCAGATAACCTTTGTCCATGTTTACATTACAGTACAAATTATTCTTAAAGTTTCCTCCTTTTGTATAGATGCTAATGAAAGTGAAAGTGAAAGTGAATATATTTCAGAACAGTATTATTGTAGAAATGAGCAGATTGCTGTATTATTCAGTTATGAATTGTTATTGTGAACTTTTGAAAAGAGTATGTTAACATGCAAATTGGCCAGTAGTACACAGAGTTTTGGTTGTGTCTGAGTGAGAAAACAATTCATATAATTTGAAAGATGCGGTCATAGAATGAATTTTGTGTCAAAGCAATGATAAATGATCCACAGTTCCACCCAGACAAACCTCAATTGTGCTCAGAGTATTATAAAAGTGAGCTTGACAAATGCGTCCTGGTGATTGTAAAAAACTGTAATTGTATTCCCTTACAATCAAATTCCAATTGCAATTCTGCATCATTTTTGCTACCTCAGTTCAGCAGAACAAATTGCAATTGCATTTGCATAATTTATTTACAGTACTTACCTCTGAAGTAAACTAAACTCTGGAGCAGGTAATGTTCAGAGAGTAGGTTGCTAATGCTATGGCTACTACCATACCCTTGTAGATTTAGAAATCATGCTTTTCCCCTATTGTTGATTCATGGGACCAGACACCAGTTATTTTGCCAAGAGATCTCTTATTTATTTTACCAAATTAAGACATCGGAGAAAGTGACAATGGATCAAATAAAGGTCTTCATTCAAGCATCGCTGTCATCTCTCTGTCCTCTGGACAAGAGGTTCGGTTTTATATGCTACTGACCAAAAGAAACTACATAACCAGAGGAACATATGGTTTATATTAACATATGCATATCCCATTGCTATGCTTTGGTGGAAACACTGCATACTCATTTCAGTCTACCTTGTCCCAAAGTCTCTCTCACACATATGTATTCAAGAACACTATGATTCACAAATTACAATGATTAGCTATGAATATATATATCAAAAGTAATAACACAGATGTATAATACAACCGATTATGAATATTAATTAAAAAAAAGTAATAATGCTGAAAACAATTTTAAATGATGAAATTTTAGTCTTCACCCTGAAAGTCACCTCCGTTTTTGGAACCGAAAGTTTAGGTTAAAGTTGAGGTTATCCGCTTATTTACCCTTAAATATACTGTCACATAGCCTGCTTTCTGGAATATCCTGTTCTGTTTTTGGGTTACTTGAAGTTTATAGTTTAATCATTTTATTATTATTATTATTATTGTGGGGTTAGTAGGGAGGTGGGTGCCATTTTATTTTGAATTGGACTTTTTCTCTTGTTAATGTTAACTTATTTTGCTGTACCTTTCTTTTAGTTTTGGTACTTTGGTTATTGAGAAGTTAGATTAATTATGTTTGTTGTTTTGGCAATAACACTGTAATCTGATACCCTCTTTTTCTTTTGCTTGATTTTGTAAATAAAGGCCATTTTCTTTTGTGAAATACTGTATATTGTGGTTATTGTTGCGAAACAGATGGAGTTTATGCTGTTGCACACATACACCACACTCATTCACACTATCCATTTTGATGTTGCACTCCTCCCTAGACCAATCAGGAAATCGTAACAGTACAGGGACTCGTCCATTGTTGATTCGTAGTATTAATTTAAAACTTGTTCACTTCATGTGTGACAACCTTTTGAGGTTCTTCATTTCTTTTGCGTTTCACATTTATCGTTTGCCTGCCTGTCTTACTGTTGAAGAGGGAGGAATATTGTTTATGGAATTTGATCTGATTTGGTTCATGTAATGTCCTTCTTTGGAAGTATATAACCATTGGCGAAAAATATTTGATTGAAATAGCAGATTTCTTTCATATTAATATTTCGAGAGAAACAAACGGAGTTGTTTGGAAAGCTAGTTAAAACTGCCTATTTGAGTTAAAACTAGCCTACCACCAGATGAAGTGGGTATTGTTGGAGCGGAGTTGGACGCTGCGGTGAAGACTTCAGATTCTGTTCTTAACATAGAACCCAAAGATCCTTGTTCTGAACCATTACTGGCCAAGCCATTAAGTTAAAAGTGCTAGAATTGATGTTGAAACAGGAAGAATGTGAGGTCCAGCTTTTAAGTTGCTTTTGGTAGAGGTGGAGAAAGAATGGAATATTGAACTGCGCAGGTTAGAGCTGGAAGCTTTGAAACGAATATGAAATTAAATGGACAATTGTTGCTTATTTGTTCACAGAAAAATAACATGGACTCGACTCAGGATGATTTATCATTTGACTTTATTTGACATGGTAAGATTTCTAATCTTTGAGGCAGTGATCTTTATTCAGCACAAATATAATTAGTTTACCAGGAATCTTTTTTTTCTGCTGGTTTCAAAGTGTGTGGTTCAATTTATTTCTATGTTATTGCATCCTGTTAACGTAGCTCTTTCTGCCAAATCATCCATGCTGATTTCCACATCTAAAAGAACACCAAATATAAATCAGGGAGATCACAATAGTTAAAAATTGATAAAAAAGTTTGTAGACAAAATTTAAGATGGCTTAAAAAAGCCAAGCCAGAAAGTTTGAAGTAGTTTGAAAAGTTTTTCCGTTTTAGTTTAGTAGTTTTAAAAAGTTAAAAAGTTAGAGTTAAAAACACCCAAAAAAGTTGGGGTGGTTACCAAGTTGTTGCTATGCGGTTGCTATGGTACTATAGGTGGTTGCTAAGGTGGTGCTATGTGGTTGCTAAGATACTTGAGGTGGTTGCTAGGGTGATGCTATGAGGTTTCTACAGTATGCTGGGTGGTTGCTAGGGAGTTGCTATGCGGTTGCTAAGGTACTCTGGGTGGTAACTAGGGTGTTGCTATGCAGTTGCTAGGGTGTTGCTCTGTGGTTGCTAGAGCAATCAGGGTGGTTGCTAAGGTATTTGGGGTGGTTGATAGGGTGTTGCTATGCAGTTGCTAGGGTATTCTGGGTGGTTGCTATGAGATAGATGGATGGATGGTTGGATGGATGGATAGATAGATAAGAAATAGGTAGATCGTCAATATTAGTTAGAATGAAAGAAAGATTAGTACGAAAAAAATAAAGATTAGTAAGTAAGAAAGAAATAGTTAGAAAGAAAAAGATTAGTTAGAAAGAAATAATAGTTAGAAAGAAAGAAAGAATAGTTAGAAAGAAAGATTAGTTAGAAAGAAAGGATAGATAGATAGATAGATAGATAGATAGATAGATAGATAGATAGATAGATAGATAGATAGATAGATAGATAGATAGATAGATAGATAGATAGATAGAAGCTTAAATGAGTCTGGATGGATTAGAAATAGTATATAGAATGGCAACTAATGGAATCTAAGAAGCCTCTACAACTTACCTGTTTGTCTTGGCAAGCTGCAGAAGAGATCAGAAATGCATCAACGTTAGTGAATATTTCTCAAGTTTGAATATACGTTTAAACGTAAAGCTGTTATAAAATATTAATAACTGAAATTAAAAAAATCTATAATATTAACTCATTCCCTGTCAGCATTTTTTTTATAAAATTGCCTTTGGCCACCAATGCATTTTGTTGTATGAATATCTGAGCATGCAATATATCAAAAGAAAGAATAGACCCTCTGTTTAAAAGAAGAAGAAAAAAAGCTTTAATATAGATTCATGCATTCTTTTTTTATCAACATTTGAATGTCGGTAAGTTTAATTAAAGGCCATTAAAAGCAAAAGACTACATCCAGATCGGATTCAGAACGATGATCAAAACACAGACGGAGTAGATCGAGTCCAACACCCCAAAGCTTCACAGTCCCGGTTCGACTTTTCATTCAGGAACATTAGGCAGTTTTGATTTATATGCTGTTTAATGTTGATGATCGCGTTATTTTACATATGGATCACCTTACATATGGTATTGTTTGTTTCTGCTTCTTCTTCGCCCTTGTTTTGATCAGGAGATTCAGTAATCTTTCAGAAAATGTGTAACAGCGCCCCTTACCGTACAACAGTGAAAACTCAGAAATCACGAAATTATCAATGGTGGGGAAGGAGTTAAATATTTAGAAGAGACATGAAAAAAGATTAAATAATAAATGCACCTTTGTGGAATAGATCCTGGTTCGAGCTGCATAGAGAAATAACAAACTGTTATTCAATCATTATAGCATATAATACATTTATAAATTATTATATGAACTGATTTCTGTCATTTGCCTACCCCCAGGAGCCTGAGTGCAAAATGCAGACAGTTATTTGTCAAAGGATGGTATATCCCATCATAATCCATAGCATCCTCAGCCAAGTCAGAGAAATTCTCAGGAATATCCATCCTTAGACGGACGACATGGTGCGGCTTCTTTGCAAAGAAGCTCTTCACACTTTTCTGGTTGACTGTGCCAGATTCACTGTTTGATGAACAGCTTGTGATTTGAAGAGATTTTGAGTTCTCAGGAGCTATCAGAAACAACAAAGTCAACTATGAAAAAAAGGATATATTTCTACACTCTGTGTTTGTTCATTTTTAACCCCAATACGGACATGGTATCTTATTTCAAAGTTAATAAAAAGAAATGATTACCTGTAAACTCAATCACATGTTTTCCACAGTAAACCCCAACGTGATAAAGTCCAACAGCATTTATTTTCCTCATAAGAAGGTCTCCAGTTCTGATCTGTGTAATTTCCTCAATTATATCAATATTCTTGTGACTTCCTTTTATTAAGAACATAATCTCATCCCAAGTAATCATTTCAGCTCTTAAAGATGAATATCTTTATGTTCAAATCTTTTGATAAGCACGCAGTCTCTCAACTTCTTCTCTGTCCTCCGCATCTGGTTCTCTTTCAGTTTCCGTTCTGTTTAGTTAGAGCTCACATGCTAAAGCCACATATTCAGTGTTGCCTAGGAGGAACAATACGTTTTTTTTCAAGGAACACTTTTTCCACTATATAAAAAAAACCTTTGTGCAAAGGAAGGATTCAATGACCAATAAATAATCTTTATTTTTAAGAACGTAGGTATGTTTTTTTTTAAAAAAATGCTATGCAAAAATTATTTCCTCTTGCTGTTGATTGATAAGAAATATAACGTAACCCTGTTTGTGTTCACTGTCTTGATTTGTCTATTCGTACAGACTTCATAGCTGCCACAGGATTTTATGCATTTTTTGTACAGGAAATGTGTGGGTACATGTTACCCCCCTTTGAGTCAGTCTCACATTACAAGAGTGCTTTGAATAGTTTTATAGGTGTGTCTTTGGCATTTTCTTCAACCATGTAAAATCTCTTGTTGGTTCCTTTAGTAAGAGTTCAGTCTGATCCCAAGAAACCATTGCAGCTCTTAAAGATGGATTTGTCTTCAAGACTCACTGTCCTCCTTTGTATAACGATCTCATAGGTCGTTTGTGCAAGCAGTGTATTACGACCTATAGTTACGGAAAACCCCCCAGCTCTTTTAAGAAGCCATCTCTCGCAAAAGCTCACTATACTGTCTTTCTCTCTCTCTCAGCTTTTCCTTGCCTATTTTTCTGAACTGTAATCCGTAATTAATTTACACATATTATTGTTTTCTTTCTCTTCTTCCTCATGGCATTTTTTTTTAAAACTCAAAATCACATTTTGACCAAATTCTGTCTGAAATCTGCTAGTATTAACAGGGAACTTGAACTCAAAGTTGCCAGTGCTGACCTGTCAAAGCAGCTTTTACTTCCAAATCATCTATGCTGATTCCCTAATCTAAACACCAAATATAAATCATGAAGATGAATGAATCAAAATAGTTATAAGTCAGAAAAGGATCTTACCTCTTTGCTCTTGCAAGCTGCAGAAGAGATGTGCTGTGTTTCCCGAAACCGTAACTCTATACGTCGTTCTTAAGCTACACCTTAAACTGTACCTTATCGGTAATACTTGTTTCCCGAAACGTTCTTATTTAAGTATAGGCTACCTTATGTAAGTCATACGTTCGGAAGGTTGGTCTGGACCACTCTTAGCTTACTTGTTGCTTGCAGGTCTATACAAATATAATTCAGAAGTTTTAATACACCCAGTGTTCAATTATGAGTATATGATGTGTTTTATGCGGGAACAGTTTGTGTCTTCTCCCACCAGAAACTAATTATGTCAACAGTTGTGTTTCACTTCTGTTTATAGACAACTATTTTGTAATAATATGATGGGATGTAAAATGACATTATTGTGTTTACTAAGTTGTAAGTATTTATTCGGAATGTCTAAACCACAGTTTGTTTTTTAATGTAATACAGAAGACTGAGCTTTTATGTAGGCCTATACATATAATATATAAATCCTAAAAGTCAGATTTTTGGTTTATAGTTAGGTCATGAAAAGCACACAAAAATAATTCTTATTAAAACGGGCACAAGTAACAGTCTTGTGTAAAATGAAAGTAAAAGCTTACCAGAAAATAGAAAGTAATTTCCAAAACCTGCATGTCCAGGCAATACTGTGTTTTTTTGTGTATAACTCATTAACACAAAGAACCGAATCTCTTACCACAGCTGTGTAGACGACACACAGCTCTACTTAGCCCTATCGCCTAACGACTACAGCCCCATTGACTCCCTGTGCCAATGCATTGATGAAGTAAACAATTGGATGTGCCAAAACTTTCTTCAGTTAAACAAAGACAAAACTGAAGTCATTGCGTTTGGAAACAAAGATGAAGTTCTCAAGGTTAATGCATACCTTCACTCTAGGGGTCTAACAACTAAAAATCAAGTCAGGAGTCGTGGTGTGTCTCTAGAGTCAGACCTTAGTTTCAGTAGTCATGTCAAAGCAATAACTAAATCAGCATACTATCACCTGAAAAAATATTGCAAGAATTAGATGCTTTGTTTCCAGTCAAGACTTAGAGAAACTTGTGCATGCTTTCATCACCAGCAGGATGGATTACTGTAATGGACTCCTCACTGGCCTTCCTAAAAAGACCATAAGACAGTTGCAGCTCATACAGAACGCTGCCGCCAGGCTTCTCAGCAGAACCAGAAAATATGAACATATCACACCAGTCCTCAGGTCTTTACACTGGCTCCCAGTTACATTTAGGATTGATTTTAAAGTATTATTATATAAATATCAGGGTTCCCACACCTTGGTTAACTTCAAATTCAAGGACCTTTCAAGGCCTTTCCAGGTCCAATACCCTCAAATTCAAGGACTTAATGTGGGGGACACATTTCAAGTGAGAGCAAGGTTACATCGTGTAACCTTGTAAGATACATTGTTACAGTTTTGCACACGTGAACGTCATGGCAACGTACAGCACAAAGTACCTCACGCTAAAAACACTCAACGTAACTCGTAAATGCGTGTAACAAACATAAATCAAGCAAGCTAGTGCGCGTAGGCCACAAAGTGTTGACGAAATAACACATTAGCGGAGGGAATAATATTGAATTTTTTACAGAAAACTTCTTGTACAAAATAAATTCAAGCACTTTTAAGGACCTGTTTCTATGTATGTTTATTTTCAAAAACTTTACTTTTTTTCATATTCACAAAATTTCAAGGATTTCAAGGACCAGTGGGAATCCTGAAATATGTAAATCATTCAATGGCCTAGGACCTCAAGACATTGCAGATATGCTCACTGAATATAAACCCATAACAGATCACTCAGATCATTAGGATCACACCAGCTTGAAATACCAAGGGTTCACTCTAAGCATGGCGAGTCCGCTTTTAGCTACTATGCTGGAACCAGCTTCCAGAGGAGATCAGATGTGCTCCTACAGTAGTCCGAGCTCTGGCGTCAGCGAAGGCTTCTCTGACGGATTAAAACACCAGGTGTAAACTGGAATGTGTCTCCCTCATCTACTTGTGATCAGATTGACCAAAACTCATCTTAATACCAGGTGTAACTAGGGCCAAATAGAGTGCCGAAGTGATGACGTCACTCTGTAGGCCAAAACGCGGAAGTGAGTTAGCATTTTAGCACTCCCGGTTCCCTCGCCCTAAAGTCTATGGGTTTTTTTTAATGGGTTTTTGCTAAATCGCCTGAAATAAGGTCTGTGGTGAACAAAGCCTCTAAATATTTTCACGTTTTGATCTATGACATAGAACACACAGTTATAACCTGCTTGTGGTTTTTTAAACTTTATGTCTGCTTGTATTTTTTTTAAACTTTATATAGGCTTCAAAATGTATACATTTTTGATTAACTTGTAAAGATTATCTTGATAGACAAAACGTGTAAGGGTCACAACTCTTTGTTGAACACAGATTTTATTTTTTGCGATTTTCCAAAAGTCTATGGGGAAAATGCATAGCTTTTCGATCGAGGGAACCCATGCGCCGCTAGCTTCCGAGTTGTCCTACAAAGTGACGTCATCACTTCGGCACTCAATTCAGGTTCATAGCTTGAGTGTGAATTTGAATTGGTCAGGCCTCACAGGTCTATTGTATGATTTGAAATGTAAAGCAATTCAAAATTGGTAATTGCATTAAGGTAAAAGGTCCACAAAAATATAATGTTTTAAATATGAAATGTTACAAATATACAAATGAATGCAATAATGAATACAATGAATACAAATTATTCCTTTATTTTAGACCTCTTAAAATGATTTTATACATGTAGGCCATCAAAACACTTTTATTTGAGACTGATGCAGATATTTTCCTGCTGTACACTAAATGCCTTCAATAGGAGGGGCGCCAAAATATGCTGATCTAACGAAACTGATTTTTGTTTCTCCGAGTCATTCTTGTTAAGAGCACAGATGTGAGATCCTCCTCCTTTCCAATCCATCATAAAATCATTCACCACCACCAAACCTTTCACACATTCACACGCAAATCCACCCACACGGACCCTCATTTGGATTCACTTTTTTTGATTGCAACCAGGAATGACTGGCACGTCCACAGACACACCCGTCGAGACACTTCAAGCCGCAGCTCGCAGGTCCTTTTATCTCAAGAGTGTGTTTTATATCTCCTCTCCTCTTCACCGCATCAGCGGTATTCATTGCATCCAGACACGGACAGATTGGGTCCTACCAAACCCGATGCCCCAGGGTGCCACAGAAAGACCAAATACCAGCAGATTCCTTGGCGAATCACTGCCAGGAGACACTTTAACCCTTCACAGAGATCTGAATACAGTTTTGTAGTGAGGCCCATTGCTTTCAGGTTCCTGCACAGCATGTATAGGCCTCAAAGGGAAAGTGTTTTATTTCCAGGTTTGCATTATTCCTGAATGTTTCCAGGGGGAAGAATCAGAGAAAATGGTTTCAGAATTCCAGATTTTAACCCCTTGGGCAGTGCGGTTAAGAAAAGGATGGATTTCCTTATATATACCACGGCGAGGCCGCCTGGTTATTTCCGTAGTGCTCCTCATGGGAATTGTGAGCTGAATTTTTATTCTTTTGTTTTGGCTGGAATTTCAAAGCACAAACATGTGGTAGTCATTCCAGCACGGGCTCGGAAGTTCACTGTCCTATTAATGGGCAGTTAAGACAAACAAAACCCCTAGAGTAATGAAAGAAACCAGCCGTCTACTTAAACCGGGAGCCAAGATTCATTTCCCGGTCAGGACGGAGAATTAGTGGAGCTGACAACCATCAGTTTATCATCAGTTTATTTTATATTTAGCAATTTGACAGAGACATTAAAGATAAATTTGATTGAAAAATATAAGAAGAAAAACAGATTCCCTTTTGAAGAAGAAAAAGGTGGCAAAGTGTGTACTGTAGACCTCATTACATTGTCCTCAATACATTGCATGTTTTTTTTGTCAGTGGCATCCTATTATCTTGGAAATAAATCAAGTTAATTAACCTTTTTTTAAAGAATTATGTGGAAAAAATACATTTCTACCATTTTTGCACCATTGGCATCACAAAACATAATAATGACATTTCCATAACAACTTTTGTTATGGAATAAATACATAATACTTTTGAAATAGCGTGACATAATATTTATTAATATAAAAAATATTGTGGCAAACAGGTGTCTTTTTGAGGACATGTCCTCTTGCTTTATCTTTCTGTTTTTTTTCTGGATCGTGCCAAAAGGGTAACGGTCTTGCGCATGCGCATTGCTTCTCATGCAGTGACGAGGCAAGAAATATAGTAATTCGCTGAGTGAGTTGAGAGCCTTGCATACACAGTCTGGTTCGAATGTGATTGGATACAAATACGGTTTGATGCAAAACAAAGGTAAGAAATCATGACCATCTGCCTTAAAAAAGTATCTGATTCAACGCGACTAGTGTTCTGTTTCAGTAGCGACTCGTCATTCACTACGATGTGTGTTCTACAATCGGCTCAAAACATCAAACGTTTTGATATTCTGCGACTGGATGTAACCTAATCATTGTCTAAAGTAAAACATTCGTATGCTGTGTCCGAAAATGCCCCCTATACCCTTAAATAGGTCACTAGTTTAGGGGACAACCATTTGTAGTGGTGTCCGAAACCGTAGTGGACGTTATCGAGTACACTCATTCAATCCCACAATGCACCGCAATAACCACGAGTGTACAACCGATGTACATGCAACGGCTAGAATATACCCATAATGTTTTTCCAATCCGCTGGTCCAGGTATAAATTCCATTTTAATTGATTTTTACATTTTTTAATTAAGTACATGCTAGTTTCTATGACAGAATTCAAGATAAATCATTCCATTACTACTGGAGCTGCCAGTTTGCTAAGTGTCAAATGATTATTAAACAGGAAGCACAAACTATGCAAAAGCGGCAGCCCTTCCAGCGCACTCAGTGTCCAAATTCACTCACTCATTTTAATTCACTCCTTCAAGTGGACTATATTAGTGGAGTAATGTACCGGTAATAGTGAATGACAGCCGTAGTGTGTGCCCATCATACACTTTGTGTTTTTCTGTGAAAACGGTCAACTCCGACTGCCCAAAATCTGCAGACTGGTGCAGGCCTTCCACAACTATTGTCGACTTGTCCAGACAGCAAACAGTGTGACAAAAGATCATAATGCATATACAGTATGTAAGTGAATATTTACACAGGCCTTTTCTTATTAAGAATGCTTTTCTGAGACGAGATACAGGCCAAAGACCTGTGTGTAAAAAATGATATGCTTACATGCAAAAATTGACTGCGTTGTGATGTTTTGAAGCCTGCCATTAACCGTTGTATGCCATGATCATGCTTCCAGATGGAGAAATTTGGCCAGGACATCAGCTCTAAAGAGAGAAAGACAGAGAAACGCTCTCTGAAAGTCCACACATTACATGCGTATGAAAATCGCTTAGTTCCGACAGGGTTGTCCAAACCCTAAAGCCATTCTCTCTCTGCAGTGGTCTCCAACTCCACCATTAAAATTCCTCGAGTCGCTTCGGAGCAGTTCCTCTTCCACAGTGACCACGAGTAGGCCCACTTTCTCTAGCTGTGACGTCAAGGGAAGTGGGACAGAGGAATTCTGGGTAAAGGGAGAGGTGCCTGAACCACCATGGTATATTTACACGCTCACACATCCAGCTCTAGTCTCACACACACATAAGACGATGTCCACAAAACACAGCCCCGTTTGGGTTGGAAGAACTGAGTTCTGGTTCTGAAGAAGGAGTTCTGGTCCAACTGTGATCTGTTTTGGAGCGTCTAAACACAAAGTTTGACATGTTCATGCAGTCTGATGTGCTCTTGGCCGACGCCGCAGATACACACCACAGAGTTTCTGAATTACACTAGCCATTTTTCTTTGTTTTGACATTAAGGAAATAGTTCATCCAAAAAATGAAAATCGTGAAATCATGTACTAACCCTCATGTTGTTCCAAAGCTATAAGCCTTTTTTTCTGTTGTGAACAAAAGGAGTTTTGAAGAATATTTACAATTCTTTTCCATACAACTTTTTTCCATAGGACTCCCTAAAGTACCATAAAAGTAGTCCAAGATTTTTTTGTTTGAAAGAAGTGTATACTTTTATTGATCAAGGATGTATTAAACTAATCAATAGTGACAGTACAGACATTTATAATGTAGCAAAAGTGCTGTTAAAAACATAAAAAGTGCTGTTCTTTTTTTAACTTTATCTTCTTATATCTTCTAATACTGCCGTTCTTATTCAGTTTCCACGAAAATATTAAACAGAACAACTTTTTTAACACTGATAATAATAAATAAAAAAATTCACAGCAAATCAGCAACATGATTTTTGAAGAATCATTTGACACTAAAGACACTTATTTAAAGTGACCTCAAGTTGTTCCAAACCTGTATGAATTTCTTTCTTCTGTTGAACACAAAAGAACATATTTCAAAGAATATGAAGAAACTAAGAAACTCATACAGGTTTGGAACAACATGAGGGTCAGTAAATGATGACAATTTTCATTTTTAAGTGAACTATCCCTCTGATATTTTCATTAAAAAAAATAATGAATTTACACTGCAAAAAAAATAAAGAAAAATCTTAATTGTATTCCTGGAAAAATATCAAGTTTTTTAAAAGGAAATATTCATCTAAGAAGCACAATTGTTAAATTGTGTGAGAAATGAGAGAAAACTGACTTCTGACTGAGAAATTTGACTAAATTTATTATGTCTTGTTCTATTGGCAGATCTTTCCGTTTAAGTGAAGCCTAAATATTTAATTTATTTAATTTAAATTTATTTCAAGCTTAGTCGATCACCTTTAAACATGCTGCTGTTGTCTGCACATTTCCTACAGTATAAAATAATGTAAACCTGATGCATGTATAAACAGATTTGTTTCCTGTCATAGAGACATGTGGGAAACAGCTTTTCTGCCTGTTAGTTTGATAGCAGCATGTATAATGATTGCTGTTGTGTGTGTGTGTGTGACAGTTATATGACCTCCTGACCTCACCTATATTTTCTAATATACACGGCTGTCCAGAAGACCAGAACAGCTGATGGAAGATGGAAGTATTCAGCCGTGGAGGGAAACAGACCATAAATCTGGCTGGCGAGTAAACCACTCGACACCCGTTTACTCAGGTGGGTCCTTTATCATGTGAGGCGTCAAACCTCCCATCACCACACAACAGCATGGGAAAAAGACAGATACTGTATCAGCCAGAAAACTAGACAATGAGTGAACCAACACAGAGACAGGAAGGACATCATCCCGACCCAGAACCCTAAAAACACACGAGATACAGGGTGAGATGGATTTCCGCAACACAAAGAGGTGGAAATGTTGGCAGTGCTGAGCAAACAGTTAAAGTGTCCTCTTATCTGTGCTTCGCCGTTCATACTGCGAATGTCAGTCAGTCATTTTAAAGTCAAATAAACACCCGGAGCCAAGCTAGTAAACTACAGCCTCATCCACACTCATGAATGCTCACTCATTAGTCTGCTGCCAAATCGTCATGTATTTCCTTTGGATCAAACTGCTTCTACATCGTTCATTTTGCTTTAACTTCAGAGTCTTGCCAAGAATTTGCCATTCTCAAAGATTAATGTGTCTTATATGGCTGCGTCCCAATTTGCATACTTTTACTATGTACTTCCCTAAGGAAATCTTCCTGGAGCGTGTACTGATAGTATGCTACAACAATATGCCCAACAATAAATTGATACCACAGACCCTCTTTTGTTAAGCACTGGGTATGTGTGTTATAAGTTTTAGCATTTAGATAGATTAATTTAAGTCATGATAACTCAGAGTGAATTTAAGCATTTTTTGGCATGGGGCATGTACAGTAATGTGCAGATGCTTTATTTTGGCGGATGAGATCTGAGCAAATACAAGAATTTGTTCAGCTTAGTTAAAATAACATGTAATAAAGGACATGCTGCTGCAAGAATATATAAGAAGTGCCATAGCTGATCTGTACAGGTGGTTCTGGGGAGGAGGGGGGGGTAAACATACATGGTTACGTGGAAGTACGTCTGGTTGGCTAATGCCATATTTATTTATATATTTTACGTGTTTTCCTTCTGCTTTTTGACATCATATACAGGACTGTAGTTAGTTTAATCCTCCTTTGAGTTTGAGGTTTTCTCACTAAATACATTGTCCTCATCCGTTTGAATGCAGTTTTCCCCCATGTGGACTAAGAATTCTCCTCCTTCGATTGACTGGAGATTTATTTTTGAAAAGCCTCTGGGGGGAGGGTTTGCTGGTTTCCCGAATTTGAAACATTTGAAGTATCCAACAAGGCTCTTGATCGAGTCTGGTCTGGTTTAAAGGAATCGCCGGTTGGCTCAGGACTTTCAGTGTTTAATGACTCACAGATGGGCCCTGCTGCTGGACCCCATCGGGCCACTCAAACTGGGTCAGCCGACAACACATTTGCTTCTTGATCTCACTGTGCAATTTACTCGCATACACAGGAACAGACTGTGGTGAACAAAGGCTATTATGTCCTCCAGTCACTTTAATACAGCAAGAATTAAACCCGAACCCTGGATTCGATATTTGTTTTGTCTTACTTCTCATACTGTGTAGCATTGTGGCCGAATGCAATGATTGAACAAACATTTTTTTGGTCCTGTAATGTCAAATTAAACTGCAAAACTCTTTAACTTTTACATTTCTAAAATAATATCTCAACATATATTAAAATGTAATTTGATTTGGCACAATACACGCACCTACTTACGCACCTTACCTACATTATTTATAGAAATTTACTTCAATAATTCAAAAATGCACCCAATCGCTATAACAACTCCGTGCGGCACGACTGCAACGTGTAGCGATCCTGAGTGTTTAAAATCAATCTCTCTTCATTTTGGACTATTTTTCATGTGTAGCCTATAGATTTTGGAGATGGATTTTCTAAAAGAAACTCAAAGAGGCGCTAAAAGTTTTTGGCCACAACAGTTCTTAGTCTGGAGACATTACACCACGCGACTGTTGTCTAAAGAAATACTGCTTGTCAGGTCACACTTTATTATTTTAAAGTATGTGAAATAGCAGACATTACTCGTAGTGTGTAGCGGTTTTAAAGGCTAAGATGTTTTACGGTTTTAAAGCTACCATTAGCATCATTAATGGACGGTCATAAATTGTTTTTGTAATGTCATGCTAAACATCAAACAATCCCTGAGCGGGCATAAAACAAATTGGTGCTGTTGATTCACAACAACAATCTGAAATCACTAGAGCGTTTATTGCTTGTAAATCTGTGATTGTGAAGTGAACTGACTGCACTTGCAGACGGCTCCAGTTTCGCTAATGAGATGAAACTCCATCTCTATAACGGACTAAAGGCTCTTTTTTCTTCTGTTTTTGGCTTTTTGGAATAGAATATAGGTTACTGCAATTTAAATAGTGCTCAAAACCAATTTTTATTGCTCAGAATTTGTTCTTTTATAGCTCACAAGACTTAATGGAGTTTTCAGTCATGATTTATTTACAATAGGCTAAGTATCAAGTTTGTCTCAGATGTTTCCTTGGAATTCCGTAAGATGTTGACAATGTAAGACAATTTTGACAAATAGTAAAAGTACAAAGCTAAAATGAATGTGGATAGCGGCTCAGATAATTTGTTCTAGGGAGAATTGGATGAGAAATGTTTGAGTTCATGATGTGATCTCTTCAGCTTGACTCTCGCAGACTTGTCAAATCTGAGCACAGTTTGAGACATTGCTGAGATCTCTTCTGAAACATTCTTTTTTGGATAAAAATAATTTTTTGTAAATAAAAGTACTTTTTTTGCTCTCCTTATTGATGTGTAGTTGTAACAATTGAGATATTTCATTTGTGATTTCTTTGCTATGGGTGCCTCATATTATTAAAAAATAATATTTCGAACTGTATACAGTATGCAGTGATTAATGTTTCAAACTAGTATTTCATGACCACATCATGTTGCTTGTTTAAAGGAATATTTAACCCATTAAATGTCATACAATTTTATGGTGCTTTTTTTGGAGTTTGGCAGTGTAATTCATCATTCTCTTTTGTTGTGCATTGTTTATTGGAATTGTTGTGAGATATGTTCCTTTAATTCACTAAGTGCAAATAGCCCACCTTTTTACACTAGGCTATTTAAACTAACTGGAAAGTCAACAGTAGCAATAGTGTAGGCGTAAGTCGCATGACAAAAAGTTTTGTCGCAAATCCAGTTCGAATCCGCCTTTTCCCGAACACTCTACTCCCTTTTCCCATCACATATCAGATCGGAAACGGAAAGGCATTTATTTTCAATATTTTCAATAAAAATGAAGAAAATATTCGAAAAGTGAAAATCAAGCTGTTATTTGCACTTAGTGTAAAAAGCATCTATCGCTATTTGCTTAAAATTATTTTTTAAAACACCTTTGCTTGAAAATATCTTTTTATAACATCTATTATATTTTCCCATTGAGATGTTTCTTTTATACTATTGTTTTTTTTTTTTATTTTACACAATTTTTACCATGGTGTAACTCCATTTTAGATTTACATCTCATGTCTCTCTTCCTTTTATTCTACTACTTTTTTATGCAATACCATGCTATTTTTGTAATGTTGGGTCATTGTTTTGTTTTGTGTTGTTACTGCAAATTTCTTTCTTTATTTGGAGTCCAGAGGAGTTTGAGTACTGTAAATGATTTACATGCCATCTTAAACCGCTGTAATGCATCACATGTTCTGTTGACTCATCACCAGGTGTTTTACACTCTCGTTTGCGTGTTTCTCTGCAGGTGTTGCGGTGCAGTTCACGTCTCCGTCTACACTCTCATTTACGAGACCCATATAAATCCAAGTGTGTTTATCATTTCCATCCAATCAGGAGACACTTTTATGAACAGGTAAGAACAGGGCAGAAACTCCACAAAGGTGTACAGTCAGAAAGAGGGCAGAGGTTCACGGGAGGAAACGCAGAATCAGGACCACATGTAGATGCAGTCATCACGGCGGATCAAAGCCCGCCAAACTCACAGTCGAGATCAAAAGGGGCCGGGTTACGCTCGCGTGAGCCCTACAGGGGCTGAGGTGGACTGGACCGCATTAGACATCTGAGCCGAGGGCTTCCAAAACTAACAAGAAAGCCAAATAGAGGAGTGGGGTGATTCAGTGAGACAGTGGTACCTCCAAAATACTTCAGTTAGACTAGACACCATATTTAAGGAATAGCTCACCCATAATTTAAAAAAGTACTCACCCGAATGTTGTTCCAGCCTTGTATGACTGACTTAAAAACACATGGAAATGATCAGGCAGAATGTATATGCTACACTTTGCCACACAACGAAGGTGGATGGTTGTTTGTACTACAAAGCTAAAAAAAAAGCACAATAATAGTGCCATAAAAGTAGTCCAAACATCTTGTACACTATATTCAAAGTTCACTACTGCGCAGACTCAAGATGTCAGTGCCATATTTGAACATTGGAGGCTTCATTTTTCTACAATGGAAGAGAGTGAAGGTGCGTCGTCCATCTTTTTTTTACAGTCTACGTTATCTACTCTAACCTACACCTCTTAAACGGCCAGGGGTGCATTTCCCAAAAGCATCGTTGGCCAACTATGATCACAATTTCTATTGAACTCTATTGGTAACGATGGAACTTGCGACCATAGTTGGCTTTGGGAAACGCACCCCAGGATGTTTCACACACACATCCTCGTAAATGAGCAACAGCAGAAGTGTGATGACTTCTTTGGGATCTATGATGACTTCACACCTAACAAACCGCAGATTCACATGCAGGAATCCGCTCAGGTTTGCTGGAATTCAAGAATCAACACTTCACGTTCTAGAAATAACATCCTTGAACAAAAGAAAACTAAACCGCAGTAACCTGAGAGGCCTGTTATTGGAGACGCAAAACTTCAACGAGTCAAAGCTATCACGTACAACAACCAAAACACCCGTTAAATATTTATTATCTTAAAGTCTCTTGTTTAGATGGAGGCCTAATCAAATTTAAAAGACCTATTTTCCCATCACAAAATGAAGTAGACAGTCATAATTACCACACCGTTTCTATGTACACACCTCGTAAATGTTATTCGCACTGCTGATTTTCCTCAGTCTCATTTTGTTTGTATTATTAGTGGTTGTTTTTTTATGAAGTGATGATTAGATTGTTTGGAACATTCAAGCATGATCTTAACGATAAATGGATGACTTCTCAAGTTGGATGTTTTAAATGTATTAAAACTTGCGCATTTGCCCTAAATCAGTCGAATAGGGAAAGGTTTAAACAGAACAGGCAGTGTGCTGCAGTCTAGGACAAAACAAGACTTTGTAGCCTTTTATTTTTTCGGAAAAAGTGCCAGAGCCGTAATGCAGTCCAGACGCTCTCTTTTTTTTCTTCTCCTCCCTGTGTCCTGCATCGCTACTGACCAGCTTCAAACTTCTCTGTTTCTTACAACAATAAATGGCTGCCTCTCAGATGGTCCTGATCTTCCATTCCAGCCCACCCAAAATCTCAGACCTGGCAGTGAACTTGACCCTGACAGCGCGGCGGAGTGTTCCCCAGACCCACGCAGAGATTGAGGTGCTGTTGTTTGACGTGGTTGTGTAAGTGAGATATTTAGACCCCTCTCTCTCTTGAGAATGAGGTACAGATGCATGACACAAAAGAGGTGAAGTGTGTTTATTCGTACGTGCATGTGTTAGCAGGAACTTTTTTGCAATTTTGTCAAATCCAGCTAAAAGCAGCTTCTATCGATACATTATGGTCATTAGCTGGTCCAAACGAGTCTAGATGGTTGATCAGCTTGACTACCAACTGGTTGACCTGGTAGACCACCTTGGACCAGCAACAAACTGTCTAAAATCACAGCTTATTTTAAGTTCTATAAACCAGTTTAACCACCGTAGTATGAATATAGGCAGAGACGGTCCAGGCTGGTGATTTATGGTTATTAGCTTGTCCAGAATGGTCCATCAGTTGGACTACACCTGGTTTCCACCTTGTAGGCCATCTTTGTCTAGAAGTAGACTTGTAGACTAGCAACAAACCAGTTGATACATTCCAAAAAAACAGTTTGACCACTGCTTTTTTTGCCCATAGTTTTTCAACGATATAGTAAAGATCCAAGCTGATCAACTGGACTAAAATGGTGGACTTTGTTTCGCCTTGTAGACCATCTTAAATGAGCAGCTTAGACTTGGTGGACCATTTTGGACTTGCTACAGACCTCTTAAAAACCTCTTAAAGGGTTAGTTCACCCAAAAATGAAAATTTAGTCATTAATTACTCACCCCCATGCTGTACCAACCCCGTAAGGCCTTCGTTCGTCTTCGGAACACAAATGAAGATATTTATGATTAAATCTGAGAGGTTCATGACTGCTACATAGGCTCCCTAAGGGAATGAAACTTGACGGCCCAGAGAGTCATTCTTCAATGCACTTCAAGGCCTGAAACGAGACTTCAAGAGATTTCCACAACGCACGCGCGAGAATTGCGATCTCCTTCAACTACTTCAGTTCAGTTCTCGCGCATGCGCGTCGTGGAAATCTCTTGAAGTCTCGTTTCAGGCCTACAAGGAAGAAAAGGAATAGTCGAATAAAGTCGTTATTTTTGTTTGTTTTTTCGCACAAAAAGTATTCTCGTCGCTTGATAAACTTATAGTTTATAGGATTTATAGGATTCATTCCCTTAGGGAGCCTATGGAGGAGTGATCAACCTCTCAGATTTAATCATAAATATCTTCATTTGTGTTCCGAAGACGAACGAAGGTCTTACGGGGTTGGTACAGCATGGGGGTGAGTAATTAATGACTTAATTTTCATTTTTGGGTGAACTAACCCTTTAAAGACCTCTTAAAGACCTCTTTGACCTGGTTTTCAGAGCCAAAGAACTGCTGAAAAACAATGTGATGTGTGAAGGACAGTGTGTTTGGCCGTTTTCTCCTCTAAATGATGGAGAAGAAAAGAATGTTCTAACAAAACAAACCAACGTCTTGGACAAAGAATTTTTTAAAACACATTTGAGAGACAAGTTTGTTCTTACGCTTGTCAAACTGTACCTGTTCTCTGAAGAACTGTAGGAGAACTTTGTGTCTGGAATGCAGGGAAGCATTTCTCTCCCTTTCCTCTCTCTGGAACGGAGTTTGATCTAAAATTAGGTTTATTTAAGGGTTTGAGATCTTGGCCAAATGTGCTCTGACATTAATTTGAAACAGCTCAGCCCAGGTGGGAGGAGGAAAAGAGGGGCCCGCGGTCTGTAAATAAGAGCCAGTCCGTTTTTATCATCTTCTCTGTCTTTTGGAAAGTCTTGGATTGAAATTCCTCCCTGCTTGAGCCTAATGCTCCTGCCTGACATCATTAAGGAGGAATGCACACCGTACGCTCTCTGTTTCCCTCCATTTCATGTTTTAATTCCCCTCTTTCCCGAATGCCAATCTAGCCGTGCTTTCATCATGTGAGGAGGGACGTTCAGACATGAGGCGAGTATGAACACCCCCATTCATTGAGCCGAAGCCTGGCACACACTCAGAAAAGCTCAGACTGTTTTTTAGCTTCACTGTACCTGCAGACGCTGTAGCTGTCAAGATTTTCACTGACCTACTTTCTGCCAGTGGTGTATATGAGTTATTAGAGGCGCCCGGGGGGCTGAATTTTTCTCTGGACGTATGCAGGGCTCGCCTTTCTCCTCTCGTGCTCAGCGCCGCCTTTGTCTCTGCAGAGAATGATATAAATCAGCCAACGGCTTTGAGGGAAGAATGAAGCTCTGTAGAGTCTTCGTGGGGGTGTGGAGCAGAGCTGCTGAATCCAGTGGTTTCAGTGTCTGTGGATTAATATCTTCCTGCTGATAGGGGAGCCATGCTTTATCTGAACGTCCAGATCCTTCTCAGGTCCGCCACAAATAAATGAGTCCTTCAAGAGGACATTTAGGGATGGTGTCGAACACAGATAAAGCATTGTGCTGGGCGTGCAAGGATTTAAAGGGAAGTTCATCCTAAAACTAACATTCTGTCATCATTTATTCACTCTTATGTCATTCCAAACCCATATGACTTTCTTTCTTCCATAGAACACAAAAAGAGACATTAGGAAGAATGTTCACACTGCTCATTTTCCAGACTGATCTCATAAAATTGCGTGTGTATGACACGCCAATTCGTATTTCCATTTTTGGCGTGCTATCAACACGCACAATCGCTTTTCAGCGTGTTTATGAACGCATAACGTTATTACTGTATATATAAATATATGACCTACCTCCACCCCGTCCCTAAACCTACCCGTCACTGGGGTTAATAGCATTTATGAGTCTTCCCTACCATCCTAGGGAAAAAAAATATCGCTCCCCAGATGTAGATCTACATTTTGCTTCGTTTCGCTCGGAAATTTAATGGCGTGTACATATACGCGGAATCACTTGGACATTAATGGCGTAGACATACACGCATACACGCGGATATCTCAAAATGCGTATAGATAACACGCCACTTGACTTGAAAGTGGCGTGTCTGTTTACGCAAAAGTCATGATGTCATGTTGCATTTTCATACAATCCCTATGGAATCCTTTCCATACATCCTTATCCCGAGGTTACCAGAGTCAGCTGGATCCGGGCCATATCCAGATCAGATGGTGGACGTGCATCTAGACACGACCACAACGCAGCTCTGAATGACAGCAGAGACCATGTCGAGGTAATTCTTTGTGAAGACTTCGTCGACACTACACTGAACTGACTTCAGCTGAACAATGAAACTTTTTTTTACAGCTGAATTGAAGTCTGTTTGCATCATTGAATCATTATTTTCCTGTTGATTTAAAACAATCTGTATTGTATAAAGCGCTATAAAAACAAAGGTGACTTGACAAAGTGAATGGGGACATAAAAGTGTCTCTTTTTGTCATTGTTTAGTTGCGTGACTTCAGTTTTTCTGTCACTGAATCTCCATTAGTGCAGCGCTGGTCTTGCTTAGACCTGAAGCTACACATGTTAAATCATTTAAAGTATATAAAGTAAAAACTGACCCACTGACTAGTTCACTACTTTGCTGGGTGACTAGTAAATGTAAATACTCTTAAAAACATTTATTTGTACACAAAGTACCAGTTGAGCTCAGTAATAAAGACTGTTCCACATAATATAAAAGCAGATGACCTTCCGAGCTCCTGCGGTTTTTCCCAATAAAACACATCAGCATTGCATAACCTGTTCACCTGTTGGTATTTATCTTCTCACTTTTTGTCATTCCAGTGCATAATACATCATGGGATCAGCCTCAAGGGAGAGACTTGTCTTGTCTACATGTACATGCCATGACATAAACATGGCCTGTGCAGCATTTCACAAGGGAGGACAGACATTCACACAAAGGTGTTTGTGGCTCAGGGGTTAGGCATTGGGGATTTGGATGCTTTTATCAGATTTCACAGAGGAGGCCCAGAGAGCGACCGAACATGTCCAGACATGCAATCAGTGTTCACTACATGTTTTCAGCATGTAAACCTTCATTACATAAGAGGGCCCCATTCTTACAGAGTGATTCACATGTTCTGGGACAAAAGAGTATTAGCAGCTTCTTAAAACATCTTAAGGTGAACTCATATGTACCCTGCAGCTGTGGACAGAGGAGGTTCGTTTGGAACAGGTGTGGATTCAGTAGACGCCGGAGGGCATGTGACCAGTGAGTAGTCAAAATAATGATAGGATATGAGATGCGTGTTCACTGGCAGGATCACATGTTCACGTAACATTTTACACACGCACGCACACTTGTTGATTTTTTGGAGAACACTGACTGCTATCTGTGTCTGCTTCATCTTACTCTCGGAAGTCCATACACAACCATTCAAAAGATTGAAAAAATACAGCAAATCAGAGGTTTAATTAGTCATTTAGCAGACACTTTTATCCAAAACACCATATGCGGCATTCTAGTCAACTTGGAAAGTCAGAGAACTTCCTACGTGGAAAAGGTTCAATCAAATGGCAGTAGAAGGTATATTTCCAACTTGAAAACTTTTCCAGAAATGTCAAATTTCCCATTCTGCCGGTGCATGACATGAAAATGGCAGCGTCCAAAAAAAGTTCCTAGTTAATAAGACCTGTTCAACAAATGTTTGCAGACCGAGAAAAACAAGGCAAGTTTCTAACATTACATAGCATCATTTATGCAAATTATTTTTTGTGTTGACTGCAAAGCTATCGGCAGCACTGGTATTTTTGTCTTCCGGGCACAGGGCAATGGAACACCTTTGAGATATCAATTAGGTAAGTCCCATATCTGACATTTTGAGATTATCAATAATATTTTGAGATAGCAATTAGCAATTTACAATATCTGACATTGGATGCATTATAGAGGGGCGGTTTCACTTGAGCAATCTGAGGTTAAGTGTCTCATTTGAGACACAACTGTGATCAGACTAGAGGCTTTGAGTTTTAGCTACTAAACCACTACACGACTGTGGCCTGAAAGCATTGTTTAGATTAAATGTCCATTTTCAATGGGATTTTCCTGTTTGGTAAGATCTGGCGTGCTTGAATCAACCCTCAGACCCCAAATCAAACTTTACTCAAGGCGCATCAGCAACGCCATAAAACCGCATGGACATCTGCATCTGAGGGGATGCAAAACCACCTGACAATCACACCACTGTTATATGGGAGCCAGTCCCCAGAGGGCATTTGGGTTTGTCTGCCCTGTTTCCAGTACAGCAGTGTCAGAGGCTTGTTGAAAGCAGTGGCATGCGGTTTCTGTGCTGTCCCAGCCGTAGCTTTGAAATACCAGCCCCACCGCAGGCTATTTTAGGGCGAGCCACAACCATGCTCGCTCGCTGCCCAGATACTGTCGTTCTCCTGGGGCCCGTGTCACAGCGCTGGTACTCTTTGCATCCCCAAAATTGCAAAGTGGTGAACCAATGGCATTGTGAGCTTCCGTCAGAAGGCTTTGGCACTGAGTCTCTTGAGAAGGTCCACGCGTTGAAGAGTTTGACTTGGCTGCAAAGGGTCTGAATGTTGAGACAAATCCTCATGGAGGTTCTCCAGTTTAAGAAAGTATAGATTCTTTTTATTCTAAAAGTATTAAATACTGCTTCACACAGTTCTCTGCAAAACCTAGGGTGTGTTAACATTTGGCTTGTTTAGTTCGATTAAAACGAATCCTGGTGCGATTGCTCTGTTAGTGCGGTTCATTTGAATAAGTGCATCCGAACCACGGTGCGCACAAAACAAGCGAACCGAGGCCCATCTTTTGGTCCACTTCCAAACAAACTCTGGTGCAGTTCGAATGAAATATGAACACAACACAGACCACAGATATGTAAACAAACCAAAAATGGGACATGATGTCACAAGATGCGACCCAAAAAGGACCGAATGCTCAAGCATACCTGTTTTTCTCGTCTTAGTCGCAATATTTCCAATCACAGTTCGATACAGGCGTCAGAACCGCGTCTCCTCGCAGCAGATCTGTGTTTGTGTGTGTGACGGAGGAATTCCTGCTGCTGTTTTGACCCCTTTTACACACTTTTTAAGCTCTTCACGAGTTCTCGGCTGGTTAAAATACAATCATATGTAGGGTAGACACATATTTAGTGCATTTAGCCCAAACACAGCATCGTTTTGGATGTTCGGTAAGTTTCGTTGCAAAATATACGTCAAAAAAGCCGACCAATCAGGTTGTGAACATAACCCTATGTCTTTAGTTTCGTATTTTTAGATTCGGTGTTAAAATGCCAATGAAAAATCTAAACGGACCATGACTTAATGTTTTTTTTTTTGTTTGATCCGGAGTAAACGAACCAAGCAAACTGAACTACAAGTGTGAACACACCCCTAACCTCTCATTTGGCTTATCTACCAGATGGTGTTTGGCCAAACACCGATTATATTACTTGGCCACTGTGGCACTGCCCCAGTGTCATTTTGCTTTATTATAGAAACAAAAATCATTTAGTTTAGTTGGTCAACGGACACTGCTATTATAAACGGAAGCGTCTGATGGCAGAGGATTTGATGTGCAACAGATCCTGAGTGTCATTGACAAATACGTATCTTATCTTGTAAAATGTGCGATCTTTGTTGACAGATCTTTATCCACTAGCCCATGGCAACATGGACACAAAGTTTGGTCCTACTCATCCAGGTCATAGCAATGATCTGGTAAAGATAATTTTTGTGGAATAAACTCTCTAGTTCTTGGGTCTATCTTGTCTCCTGTCAAGGTAAGGTCTTGTCTTGTGATCCATATAAACACTTCCTTCTCTTCTTCCCTCTTTCTGCAGGTCGCATTGAGGGGCATTGAGACGAGCGCCATGGTGGCACCTGGGATCTTACATAAGCTTCCAATCTCTTCACACATCAGCTCTCAACAAAGGTAGATCCCCTCCATGTTTTAGATTTTCCACCCTCATCCAATGATTGGATGCAAGTCAAGCTTGAGTAGAGCAGACAAGAAGGAAAAATGTTTATGAGGGCCAAAAACTGAGATACTGGATTCGGGTAAATGTGACTTGTCACACACACATTCATAAGTGTCTTGCTTTGAAATTTGACTTATCCATCCAAAGAGTAGTCAATGTAAGTTGAGGAAATGGAGAAAAGGCACAGTGAGGGAGAGATGGAAGGAGAGAGAGAGAGAGAGAGAGAGAGAGAGAGAGAGAGACAGTAATCATTACAGGACTTAAAATAGAATAATTAGAGGAGTTGTGTGTGCTGTCCCTCTGCCTGCGCTGACCACAAGTACAGCCATTTACTCCTGATGCTCTTCCGGTACCGGCCATTTATCACTGTTTTCTGTTTGTTACTTTCTTTGTCTATTTTTTTTTTGTTTTTGTTTTTTTGGAAGACATGGAGACCAACTGAGGCAAATCTTCATTTTCAGAGTAGGAAGTAATACATAATATTGATCTCGTTAGGGTTTTGTGGGTTGTTGCTAAATTGTTGTTACCAACAAAGTATTTCCATTCTAAGTTCGTGCTAGGCAGTCTCTAGTTTGTTCTGAGTAGTTTCTTGGGTGTTTTGAGTTGTTAATAAGGCATTGCTAGTCTGTTCTGGATAGTTGCTAGAACGTTGCTAGGATGTTTTGGGTGGTGACCCTAATTATTGCTAAGGTGTTCTGGATGGTTGCTTTGGCATAAGGTGTTCTGGGTGATTGTTTGTTTATAAGGCATGGCTAGACTATTCTTGGGTGGTTGCTTGAGCATTCCTAGGCATTGCTAGGGCTTTCCTGGTTGTTGTTATGGTTTTTTGGGTGGTTCCTAGGGTGTTGTTTGCATGTAGGGTGTACTAGGTGGCTCAGGCTAGGCAGTAAAAAGAGCCCATGTCTAAATCATTTTCTGGTTTTATACATGGTTTTGGTGCTTCTTTCAGTGTTGGTGTAGCAGATTTCTTCACTCTTTTTTAAAAATCTGCTAGGCAAATTATAATCCATTTTGGCAGTCAGATGCCGTTAAACATGTTGTTTGCATGGATGTCTGTCCACCGAAATTGCTCTGTGCAAACAGATTTGGTTATCTTGGTATCTGTTGTGCATTAACATAATGTATTTGTGTGTGATTACAGTGGAGATCTGAAAGACCGGGAATTAGACAAGAAACGACTGAGTGAAAGACAAATCTTTGTTGACACTGTGATGAAAGCATCAAAGTAGTGGAATGGTGCTCATTTGACCAGTGCACTTCCTGAAGTATGTGTGTAAAATGAAATAGGAATATACAGCTTTTTCAACGAACAGATTGAAAAACGCAATACATCAATCAACGTTAGTCGGGACGTTTTTCCTCTGGGACTCATTTCCTACAAGAAGCCACAAAAAAGGATCTTAGGTTGATGCTCACTTAGTAGTTCCAGTTGATTATTCTTGACTGCTCATAAAAGCGACATGCACTAATTAAACAAGATCGATTGATTTCTCTTTTTTCCTGGTCATATACCAAAGTCTGGAAACAAAGATGGTCAAAATTAGAAAAAAAAAAATCAAACGGGATATTCTCTTTTGGCGCAGTTGAGTTTCCCATCGTTCCCAGAGTGCTCGTATTTCACTGACATCTGTACTTTGGGTGGTTTAAAGCACTGATTAATGATATCAATGTTTGATCTGAATTGCGGCAAAATTTATTCAAGATGCTGAATTTTTTTTTTGTCGCTAGCATTCATATTTTTAGCTCTAAATTTAGATTTCTTTGATTGTGAAGTCATTGATTAATTTGAAGTTAAATGACCTAGCCAAAACTTAACTTACCCTAACCCTTACTAATCCAAACCCTAAGGCTAGTGTTTACTGGGAAATCTGATGGCGTAACAGAGTTATGGGAAAGAAAATCAGTGTTTCATTCAAGAGAAATGTTAAAAGTAAAAACAAGCAAAGATGTTGTTTGACCATAGCATCTATGCAGCTTGCAGTGTTGGAGAAGCTACTTTGAAAATTTAGCTAAAAGCTACTCATTATTTACAATATTTTGATATACCATTTCAAATAGCCGGACTGTAGTTTAACTACTTAGTAGTTTACTACTAAATAACGTGTTGCCTTCAGCTAAATAACATTAAAGGGATAGTTCACTTTGAAATTAATTTTTGATATGATTTAGCTTACCTCTAGTGCATCCAAGATATAGGTGTCTTTGTTTCCACAGTATCTTCAATTTTGATAATTTTAGGTAAAACCGTTGTTGTCTGTCAGTCATACAATGGAGGTGAAGGGGGTCCAACTCAAAGAGCAGTCAAAATTAAACATTATTTAATGACTCGTAAATGTAAGTACACATTGATGCCCTAAGACACAAAACGAGTGGTTTTTGTGAGAAAACGAACAGTATTTATATCTTTTTTAGCTAGTGTAAGCATATCCATGTCCAACTGATCTGAGAGCAGGGCGCTTCGGTCTGCGCATGCGTACAGCGTTCGCCGGAATGCCCCGGTTGTGTTCAAATAAATAAGGTTGTGAAAAAAAATCAACGTTGTCTGTTGGTATATAGAAATCGTCTTCCATTGCGATCCTGTATATCTAAATATGTTTAGATCTTCACAGTGTAAGGTAAAACTTCCGAAATCTCTGCATAAGCAATGAGTGACGTAAACACGTGCGAGGGAGCCCTTCCGGGGCATTCCGGCGAACGCTGTACGCATGCGCAGACCGAAGCGCCCTGCTCTCAGATCAGTTGGACATGGATATGCTTACACGAGCTAAAAAAGATATAAATACTGTTCGTTTTCTCACAAAAACCACTCGTTTTGTGTCTTAGGGCATCAATGTGTACTTACATTTACGAGTCATTAAATAATGTTTAATTTTGACTGCTCTTTGAGTTGGACCCCCTTCACCTCCATTGTATGACTGACAGACAACAACGGTTTTACCTAAAATTATCAAAATTGAAGATACTGTGGAAACAAAGACACCTACATCTTGGATGCACTGGAGGTAAGCTAAAACATATCAAAAATTAATTTCAAAGTGAACTATCCCTTTAATGTTATTTAGAATCCCATGTTTTCCGTCCATGTGTATTAGCTTTGAGGCCATCTGAATAGTAGCGATCTGTCGCCGCCATTGACGTAATTTTTGTTCTCACTGTTATAAGATGTTACACATCTTCTTGAGTAGGGAATCTCTAGATTAAAACACAGGCGAAAAAGAAGCAATATCATATGTAAGCAAATGCATATGTAAAATAACGTGATCATCAAGTATATAAATCGCTATAAAAACTATATATATATAATAAAAACTGCCTAACGTTACCAAATGAAAGGTCGACGAGCTATAGGACTGTGAAGCTTTGGGGTGTTGATGGACTCGTTTTGTTTTGATGGACATGTTTTGATCATCATTCTGAATCCAGATCCAGATGTAGTCTTTGACAAAAACACTTTTTGCTCAAAATGTTGCTTTTTTATGAAGCTTATTCAAATGTTGATAAAATAAGAATGCATGAAGCTAGAATAAAACAGTTTTTTTTTTTTTTTTTTTTAGCTGGCGTGGAAAGAGTTAAGTGTAAAATCCTGAAAGAAAGCCTATTGGGAGTAAAAACAAAGAGGGCTTCAATATTTCCTGACCAAACTTCTTGTTTCAACTAGGAAATACTACGCGCTGCTTGCTGGAAAGATTAGCTTGTAACTATTTTGATGTATTCTCATGCGTAAAAATAAGTTAATAGCATCGCTACTTATAGTCCATGATTGTTAGCATTTGTGGCAGGATTTGGCGTATCTTTTAAGAGTCCCAAAAGTGATGAACTTTACAAATGGCATGCTTGCTGTTGTGTTTATATTGTAGCCGTAGCAGAACTAAATACGATGCAATTTGCAGGAAACGTGCTGTAAATTCACCAACCCAATTAAATTGGACTGTATTACAAGCTCCTGGTGAAACCGGAGCCTTATTTTAAGGCTCTCATTAATCAATGCCAAACCCCAAGGCTTACAGCAGCCTGCCTGATGCGGGACATGTAATTAACTCTTTAAACACAGGGAATAAAAATCAGGCCTGATTGCAGATACCAGTTATCCTTCCTGAGGGACTCAGACCATTAGCTTCCTAATGGGTCTTGCCCCGCAGAGGCGTAAACCATCAGCGGAACTGGCTCCGGTCCAAACCGCAGGCCTCGTTACACTTCAGGAAATGAAGAATCACGTGTACACCCCTTTAGTATAATTTTTTAAATGGCCATCATCTGAAGATGATTGGCATCTCCATGACCTTGGTTAATAAATGGAGGTTGTGGAATTCCAGCGGCATCCTGTTGATAGAACACTAGGTCATAGGAGTCTAAATGAACTGCTTGGATTGTTTGGAGTAGCACTGCGATCTCTAAATAAGTTTTGGTACCAAGGAAAACTCATTTGGTGCAGGTTGTGCCAGCAGCAGTTGAATTTAGATGATGAGAGGAACAGGCGGGTATGTGGTTAAAGAGCTATTTACTGCACTATGCAATGAAACATACTGTAGAACGAGAGAGAAATGTTTAACCGTAAAATAGCCTGTGCCGTTCATTTGAGTAATCATTCGCGGGATGCGACTTTAATGGCCTTTAATGGCCTGCTTCCTGATATCAGCTCCAATCAGCGGTCAAAGTGCTCAGCCATTCATGATCTTAGAAAAACACATTTCCCGAAAATAGCTCCTGCGCTTTCTCCATTCGTACCTCGCCCGTGCTCCTTAACGAAATGGAAAAGTTGAAAAAGTTGAAAAAGAAAAGAAGTGGCACCACAGGTTTTCTTTATTTTTGAAGGGAAACAGTTGCACTCCTCTTGCTCATTAGCTTAGAAAGAAAACAAACTGCAGAACAAATTAATGCTAACCTTAATTTCTACTTTTACAGGACTAGCTCTAAATAAAGGAGCTCGGATTGTGCATTAGGAGCTCTGAATAAAAAAATAGCTCTAAATTGCAGTTGATTTTGGCAGCGCTCTTGTTAAAACGACCTTTGTGTTTCTCATTATGCTCATACGGAAGAGGTTAGCAACTCAAACCCTGTTAACAGAATGCTAATCACTGTGATAACTGAATGCAGGCCAGGTTGATGTGGAATTCACAAACAAGAGGTAAACCGCTAACCCAATTGGAGGCAGATCTTCGGAGGTCAAATGCTATGCTCCTTTATCCCAGGTCTCTGTGCACGTAAAATATTTACATGGTCTCTGGAGGAGGGATACATATCTGTAAGACTGCAGAACACATGAGCTTTAATAAAGTTACTGCTGGAAGCCTCGTGTTAACATATCAAGGCCCTCATTCAGCATTCAACATGCAGTCTTCATTTCAACAGTTTTTATTTGTTGTAGCCATAGTTATATATATATATATATATATATATATATATATATATATACAGTATATGTGTGTGTGTGTGTGTGCTGTCAAATCGATTAATCGCATCTAACATAAAAGTTTGTAAAAAAAAAAATATATATATATATATACAGTATGTGTGTGTACATACACACACACACAAATTTTTACAAACTTTTACGTAAGATGGGAATAATCACGATTAGTTGATTTGACAGCACTAATATATATATATATATATATATATATATATATATATATATACACACACTACATACTACATATATATACTACACATATATATATATATGAAGAGTTCACATGCAAAAGCCTCTAAGTGCCATCTGAAATTTTCTTCTAGAATAATAATTTTCATCAAGCTCGTATATTTAAGTTCAGTAATTTCACTTAAATGACAATTAATAGGTAATTTTCATTGTCATTTAAGTGAAATTACTGAACTTAAATATACGAGCTTGATAAAAATGATCATTCTAGAAGAACATTTCAGATGGCACTTCATATATATACATGTGTGTGTGTGAGTGTTTTTGTAAATAAATATTTTTTGAATATTCTATTTATAATAATTAGATTTTTTATATACAGTATATTCATGTTTCATTCGTATATAACATTTTGGATTACATTTACATTCTTATAAAACTACTAATAACATCAATTTAAACATTCAATCCTACAATTTTCTACATAATTTTAAAATAATATTGCTAGTGCATTGTTAATATTTTGCCTTTCTCACTAAATATGTATATATATATATATATATATATATATATATATATATATATATATATATATATATATATATATATATTTCTGTTAAATGTTCTAGAATGAATGGAAGTCCCATTTGGAACCTCAAAAAGGGCCAATCAAACACATCGCTTATAGTGTTTAAGTTCTACATAAAGGGTCGCAAAACACCCTCTAAACCCTCCAAATCAAATTAGGCTGTTCCTCAGAGATTTGAGTGAAAACACCTGGTTGGTGGATGCGGCGAGAGCGGACTGCGTGTTTTCAGGCCTCCATCTCGCTCCACAGGACCGTAACAGTCATGGTGGGACGATGCACTTTTAGACCCCTACAGAGTTTTACGCAGCACCACCGTAAAGCCACAATCTTTCCAGGATTAGTCTTTCCATGATTTAACGCTGCTCTCTCCTGACCCCTGGAATGCAGTGAATGACGGATCTATTTTCTTACATTGTTTCACCTGCTCTAAATAAAACCACATGTTGTGAGGGACCGCCTCAACGGCCTTTCAGCCGTAATGGGAAGCATATAAGAGGGGGGTGGGGGGGCTTCCATTAGACCAAAGCGTGACACTCAGAGGAAGACAAGGGCAGTGTATGGAGATAATACCATGAATCAGAGGTGAGTTATGGGGCAGTGCCATGAAAGGAAGTCCCATCAAAATCCCAAACCCAATCAGTCTCAGGTCTCGTGTGCGGTTACGGAGGAATCCGATAGGTCTCTCTGTTCAGTTGTTCTCTGATTATAGTGATGCGCTGGTTTGGAACTTGACGTGTTTTCTTCATTGCTAACCTTTCACGCACACTGCTGTTGATCTCCGAGTGTTAAAGATGTTGTTCTTAATCACTGGTTTGAGATTAGTACAGTTGATTGGGGTGAGACCTTTTAAGATAAATTTTAATTCCAACAGATTGCAGACCGGAGACCAGAAAACAATCACCGAGCCAAATGTGACGATTTATGTTGAAAGAGACATCATTTAATTGTAGACTGTCAAGTCAAGTCAGTTTTATTTATATAACACGTATAGAAAGTAGCTTTACAGATAATCATAATGTTAATCTTTAGAATATCTTCATGCCTTTTAATAGATTAGAACTGGGCGATAATATAACTCACATTTTGCGATGCTATAAACAATCAAGCAGTTGAGATTTGCTATATAGTATTTCTTTATGTGAGTGTACTGCTAAAACACACACACACACACACACACACACACACACACACACACACACACACACACACACTCCAGGCTTTCCAGGCTTGTGTGCTTATCTTTTAATCAGTAAAGCCTGGTCTCACTGAAAAAAAGTAAAACGTATTAAACCGGCCTTAGGTAGTTGGTATTAACTGGCCATCCAACTGATTTTCTCTATCTAATGGTATTAGAAGTGACCAGCTGACAAGTGCCCAAAAAATATCCGAATATCAGCATGACCAGGCTGACCATTAAGCTGAGACCAGAAAACAGTGTTTCTTCAGCAGTGTGGACTAGTCAACATGCTTGATTTTGTTCAACATGAAAAGCTAACCTGTGAACAAATCTTTTAAACATGCACAACTGGGCAGAACCACAGTGTATTTTGCTGTTGTTTTTGGGAAGAACAATGTATGCAATCTCAGTCCAGCTCATGATTAGCCAAGGACAGGTGTCCATTTCATACTTGTGGTTTCCTATATGAATGTATGGTTCATATTTATAACTCTTTGGTCACATAGCACTTTTATTTTTTTTTTAAAGCTTTCTAGCAATTAGCAATATCAAATTAGACATAGCAGCCTTGTTATTTATGCCTGGAATTAACTGCTAAAATTGCTAAATTCATCCATTTATTCATCCAAACACTCTCATGTGCCATTTTTGATGAGGTTTCAGATAATTTTTTTGTAACAAAATTTAAACGTGCATGTTAAACTTCCGCTGTGCAACGGTGACATCTGGTGGCTGCAGAGCCGGCCCGAGCCTTTTGGGGGCCCTAAGCAGAATTTGATTTGGGGGCCCCTCCCACTACGCGGAGTCACATGTGCTTGACGATTATTGACACAAATATCACGCAACAATGATACATTATAAATTAATACAGCGAGGTTATGTATAAATACAAAATAAATACTTCATAAAAAAATAGATAGCCTACTTAAACATTTTTTTTAAACTTTTACTTTACTCTTTTACTAACTCTTTGAAACTTCTTAAAACAAACTGTCTCAAAACATATCAAATAAATTATTTGCTAAAATAATGACAACTGAGAAATCAAAAACATAATAAGAGCAAGGGTTCAACAATGACAATTATTGTTGAAAACTGTTAAAATATTATTATTTCTCAACTGTCTCAATACAGTGTAACTGTCCACAAAGTCTTTTTTATTATTATTATTGTAACAGACTTTGTTAGATTGTACATGACAGAATCCAACAAAGTCTATTACTATAATACCGGTAATGATATACTGGCGCTCGTTGTATATGTGTGTGTATGCAATGTATTTTTCCCCTCTGGGCTTGCCGTAGATAGGAATTTTTTTAATATCTTTTTTTTTTTTAATCTTCAATTGCCTCACAAAACATACCGTAAGTAATCATGCAAACATACTTTTATCTTGCTCTTTTTTCCTCCTCCTGTCATTTTCTAAATTCTATTTTCGGCACCAGAGGGATACGTCCTTTTTTGTGACATGGCTTAACATTACCGCGAGTCCGCGACTATGCGCAGTTGCTCACGAATTGTCTATGCACTCGCGAGGTGTCTAGATTATGCGCATGACTTAAACGCTGGCAGACACAGCAGCAGTTGTAGGGAGGTATATTGATCATGAAATCAGAATTTTCTTTTATTGTCTTTAATTATTCATTCATTCATATTAATTCATTCATTTATGACACTTGTTTAAGTTATCTAAAAAAAATATTTTTCGATTTTTCGACTCGATTGGGGGGCCCCCTGGTGGTCAAGGGGCCCCAAGCAGCCGCATAGTTCGCTTATGCCTCTGGCCGGCCCTGGGTTGCTGTGTAAGTAACAACAAGCTTTCCTCACTTGCTAAAACCAGGAATATTGCACCGCGACAAGTGGGACCCTCAATTGTCCTCCATAGTATGACCTTGGCATTTGACCTCTGTTTTGTTTTAGGCCTGGTTTTATCAACTTCTTATTCCCCACATGTGTCTCCACAGGTTATTTGTGTTTTCTGCATACAGCACATCTGTCACCGCTGGCATGGGAGTCACTGATCTGCGATCGAGATCTGAAGAGAGCAATTACAGCTGATGACTAACATGCAGACAGCTGCGGAGTGGGTAATGAGATTGAGAGTGTGTGTCTGATCACGTAACTCAGAGTACATGCGTAAAGACGAGCACACTACAAAACTGAAGCTCATCATCATTTTCAGGTACAATCAGGAAGGAGGGTAATCTAAAAATGAATGCATATATTATAGATGCGGTGTGCCTTTGGCCTAAAACACTGTCAGTAGATGCTTTAGACCAGGGGGTTTCAATCTTTTAGATGCCATGGACCCCCATCCCAAAATTTAAAAGACAGTTATACCTTTTTATGTATAAATACTCAATCTATACTGTGAAAAATAAATATTGTAAATATGTGTCTAATATTATTTGGGAAAATATTTAGTTATGAAGTATGAACTACGAACTATAGTACTGTGCTGTGTAATATTTATTTTTAATTTTTTTAATTTTACTTTTTATAATTCATTTTAATATTTTTATTTTTTTTCATTTATTTATATTACATTTGTATTTTAATTTGATTATTTTTATGTTTTTTATTATTTATTTATTTATATTTCTTTAATTAAATATATTTCTTTATTTAATTTTTTTTATCTTATTATTTATCCCTGCACCCAAGTTTAAAAAAACCGGGGCTTTAGACAATATAAACCTTTCAATTCAAATGTATTTGTATAGCGCTTTTCACAATGCATATTGTTTCAAAGCAGCTTTACAGAAAGTGCATTTCAGAAATGTACAGAGAAAAATACAGTTAGTTAATCATGTATTAATTTAGGGCATAACATATCGCCCAATTCAGTTCTCTTTTGTGGCTTTTTGAGCTTTAATGGTCAAATACACACACAATTATGTCAAAATGCCCATCATGTGGAACATTCACCTAAACACATTCAGCTAAAAGCCACTATTGAAATTTTTTTTTTTTATAGAATATTGCCGTTTTTATTATGAATGATTTTGTACATCGTTATTTTTTTAATTCACGTGCCCTCATATTCTTTAATCAAAATAACTTATTTTCTTTGATGACGTGTTTATTGGCCTTTTTCTTTTTGAACAAACTTTGTTTTATAACACGATTCCTCAAAGCATGCGTCTTTCTGGGGAGAGGTGTGTATTACTTTTCTAAGCACTGAGTCTCCCAAGGTTTTCCACTGAGATAAATAATTCCATGTATAAAGCTAAAAAACAAACAGCTTTTGTTGCCAAGGTTCTTCTGAGCTGCAGTCAGATGATAAATGACATCCCTGTGATTGTGTGATGTTCTGCAAGGACTCGGTTTCATAGAATTTTTTGAGGTTTGGAACAGTGTGAGTGTTTTTTCCTTGAATTTCTGTTTTAAACTCTCATCTGTTTAGTTTCTTATTTTCTACTGCAGAACATGCATTTATGTTTGTAATTTGTAATATTCCTAAAATAAACATTCCAGTTAGAAACAAACAGGATTTACAGCCTAATGCCATTTTAACGTCCACTAAAAACTTTTTAGTCTGGTTCTTTTGTAAACCATCATGTGCTGGTGTTTTGAAGAACTTAAATCAAAATACTGACCTAAAGAGCCTATGAAACATCAAGAACTTTCAGTCGCCAAAGAATCATATCCTATAATATACCGTTACAAAGTTTTGGGTCAGTAAGGTTTACATAGTTTTACAAGATCCACATAGTTAGGGTCTGTAATTTTTATGTCGATTTTTGTTGTAGTCATAGCATTTACTAGCCTGGTTAAAACCAGACCATTCTCAGTTGTAACTGAGTTATGGTCTGGCAAAGCGTCATAGACAAATCATTTCCAGAGGGGCGTCACCAACGGACGTCGCGGGTAGACCGAAGGAGATGACGTATGCAGAGCGGCGGAGAAACATCTCAGAGTGTTGTTCTTTGCTCGGTTTTTAACAAAAAGGAAACGTTCAAATCGCTTAAAACAGACGCGATAGCTGATTCGAACGAGTGATGTTCGACGGCGGCATCCATCTTTGTAAAGGCTACAAAATCTGCTTCAAAATCCCAGCGCTGTCGTCATCGTGTAAAGCCCGCCCCAACGTTTCTGATTGGTGCCTCGATTTCAGCGGATTGGAAATGGGCTTGAATGAGCTCTTTACCAGACTAACTTTCAGAGCAAATCTAAATTTGCCGGAAGTTGTCTGGGTTTTCCCAGGCTAAGCATTTACATTACCCTTCAAAATTGTGCAAATTGAAATCGCAAAAAATGTGTTTGCATGAGGTGGTTTTCCGGGCAATTGGAAAATTGAATATTTCCAAAACTTTATCAAAAATGTATCAAGACCTTGAAGCAGATATGAGGAAGAAACACCCAGAAACACCTCATACATGCTAAGCATAAGGGGTGTAGGGGGTATGCCAAGTATAATTTTATACTCTTAAAAATAAGAGTGTAAATAAACATCAATGGGACATTTAAAAAGTACTTTGGAAAGCCCAAATAAACCTTCCAATGCATCGCTGTGAAAACTCTGTTTTTAGTTTGTCTTGCCACCCTTATTTTTAAGAATGTAGATGCAAATAGACTATTTTTTTTCCTGATGCAGAGACCCATTCAATTTCTTAAAACCTCATATTTTTTTTATTTCAAATACAGAATTCACATCAGTCACAAAAATTGGTACAATCACAGGTCAATAACCTGAAATAGAATAAATATAAGAACTCTTTGATTAGTAAATGCTATTAATAGATGTGTTAATTGTAATAGTGATGTGACTATCAAAGTGTATAAGAAAACTACAGTCTATATATTAATGTCATTATTTCCATTTAGTAGTCATGTCAACAGCTCTTGTTAAGTCATGTTAAGTGCTAAACATTTTGACTAAGATGTTATGTTTTCGTGCTTACATATGTAAAATACTTGTGTAACGGAAGCAAGCCAGTAAGCAGTATTTAGTGTCCTTGTTAGCGTGCCCGTCTCCGGTTCAAATCCCGCGCAGAGCGGGTCAAGTAGGACTGGTTACATTTGGTGCCGTGACCCGGATGGGAGTGAGGTTTAGGGGATGAGTGTAACGGAGCCAAGCTAGTAAGAGCTGTGTGTGTAAACCTCACTACACCCCTGGCCTCCCATGCTGGAGACGCCGGTTCGAATCCCGCTCGGCACAGGTCGATTCGGACCGGTTACACTTACACCACCCTTTTTAGAATTTAAAAAGAAAAGTCTGAAGGAATAGATTCAGAAAAGTCTTGTTATTGCAGAGACATACAGTTGATCGTGTCTGGTAATGCCCTGCCATGGTGAATCCAAAATCCCAGGATGTGAGGAGCGTGAGGTCAGGGGGTCGCCGGTTACCATGGCAACAGTGTCTACATTCAGAGTCACAATAATGCTCAGTGTTCCAAACAGAACCCTTCTGTACGCCAGCCAGTATGATGTCACGGTGATGTCATTCCAAAGGGTTTCTGGTTTCAGTTCCAAAAACATCTCGATCCTCGAATATCTTAATATCCGTTGTAAATCGGCGACTGCAGAGCTTGAATTCTAAAGAGCCCGTAGCTTTGTAGTTTCATGTGATCTGCAGTCAGTCTGCCAAAGAAGGAAAAAGCTGTTAGTATACATCACAGCGGGAGCGATCTGACAATTAATTTTGGTTTGAGCCTCAACAGATACCACTAATTGGAAAACTCATGCACTAAAGTGTGCATGCTGTATTCTCTGGGCAGCTTTAAACAAGTTATTAAGGAGAAGGTGACGGGTCATAAATGCACACACACACACACACGCACACACACACACACACACACACACACACACACTTTTTGCAGTCGGGACTTTACATTTACATTTAATCATTTAGTAGACGCTTTTATCCAAAGCGAGAGCAATAGAAGCAGTCAAATCAACAATAGGGCAGCAATGTGCAAATGTTGTGACCAGTCTCAGCTAGACCAGTGCCGCACACGTAGCGTGTTAGTATTAGTGTTAGTATTATTAAGCTCTGTTCTGAGAACCAGCACGACCGGCAACTGCTGTTCACAAAAGCAGTTATTCTGAAGAACGCTGGTATTCAGACAGTTGACTGCAGCCATTGACTTCAGTAGTATTTTTTTTCCTCCTATATAAGTCAATGGCTATGAAATCAATGACTAACATTCCTCAGAGTATTTTACTTTGTGTTCAGCAGAAAAAAAAGAAACTCATACAGGTTTGGAACAACATGAGGGTTAGTAAATGATGACAGAATTTAGATTTTTGGTTGAAGTCTCCCTTTAATAACACTAAATAATAATAAAAACATTTTTTTTACATACTCGTCGAGGGGCTGTTCTCCAGATAAAGAATAAACTTGTTTTTAAGCAGTAATGTAATGTGAAGTCTCTTGTGCTGTGTAATCTAAATGTAATAGCGCAGTCTGTTCCTCTCGCACGCTGCCTCCTTTTACACAGGGTTATTATGGGTAATAACCAGCCATTATAGCCCTTCATCACGACTGTGTTGTCGTGAGGTCTTTCATCATGCTTTTCCCCTATGCATTATAGCCTAAAAGGTAACATTAGTTATTATATTCTGTTGTCTATTGATGTATATGGCTGCATAATGCCAGATGCATTATAGAGAAACAAATGTTTTTTTTTCCACTGAAATAACTAAATAAATTGCTCTCTATTCCTCAAATAAAGGCTTCAGAAGTCTATTATTTTATATGGTAGGCTACTTTACAGAGATAGTTCACGATGGTCATGTACTCCGCTTGTCCCACAATTAACTATTTGATTTTTGAGGTTGACTCAGTCAGTGACTTAAAATTATTTCAATTGTTAAAATAATTTAACAATAAAAAATTAGAACATACCACATTTAAACTTTTGTCTTTCCATTTTTTACACACAAAAAAAGATTATTATATGATATGATATATTATATATGAAATTATTAAATTATTATATATATGTATATATATATATACACATACATACATAGTTATATTAAAGTAATAATAAAAAAATCTAACGAGTAAGTAACAAGCTAAACACATGTAAAATAAGATTGTATAAACTGAAATCATCTGTATGTGTGTGTGTGTGTGTATGTATATATATATATATATATATATATATATATATATGCATGTGTATATAATAAATAATATATATATATAGTGGTGGCCAAAATTATTAGAATGGTAAGATTTTTTTATGTTTTAAAAGAAGTCTCGTCTGCTCACCAAGGCTTCATTTATTTGATCCAAAGTACAGCAAAAACAGTAATATTGTGAAATATTTTTACAATTTAAAATAACTGTTTTCTATTTGAATATATTTTAAATTGCAATTTATTTCTTTGTCGTCAAAGCTGAATTTTCAGCATCATTACTCCAGTCTTCAGTGTCACATGATCCTTCAGAAATTATTCTAATATGATTTGATGCTCAAGAAACATTTATTATTATTATTATCAATGTTGAAAACAGTTGTGTACATTTTTTTTTTCAGGATTCTTTGATGAATAGAAAGTTCAAAAGAACAGCATTTATCTGAAATAGAAAAAGCTTTTGTAACATTATCACTACCGTTCAAAAGTTTGGGGTCAGTAAGATTTTTTTTGTTTGTTTTTTGAAAGAAATTTCAATTTCAATAATTGTATTCAGCAAGGATGCATTAAATTGATTAAAAGTGACAGTATAGACATTTATTATGTCGCAAAAGCTTTCTATTTCAGATAAATGCTGTTCTTTTGAACTTTCTATTTAACAAAGAATCCTGAAAAGAAATTGTACACAACTGTTTTCAACATTGATAATAATAATAAATGTTTCTTGAGCAGCAAATAAACATCCATCCATCCATCCATCCATCTTCTTCCGCTTCATCCGGGGCCGGGTCGCGGGGGCAGCAGTCTAAGCAGAGATGCCCAGACTTCCCTCTCCCTAGACACTTCCTCCAGCTCTTCTGGGGGGACACCGAGGCGTTCCCAGGCCAGCCGGGAGACATAGTCTCTCCAGCGTGACCTAGGTCTTCCCCGGGGCCTCCGCCCAGTGGGACGTGCCCGGAACACCTCCCCAGGGAGGCGTCCAGGAGGCATCCTGAACAGATGCCCGAGCCACCTCAGCTGACCCCTCTCGATGTGGAGGAGCAGCGGCTCTACTCTGAGCTCCTCCCGAGTGATCGAGCTTCTCACCCTATCTCTAAGGGATCGCCCAGCCACCCTGCGGAGAAAGCTCATTTCGGCCGCCTGTATCCGGGATCTTGTCCTTTCGGTCATGACCCAAAGCTCATGACCATAGGTGAGAGTAGGAACGTAGATTGACCGGTAAATCGAGAGCTTTGCCTTACGGCTCAGCTCCTTCTTCACCACAACAGACCGGTACATCGACCGCATTGCTGCAGAAGCTGCACCGATCCGTCTGTCAATCTCCCGTTCCATCCTTCCCTCACTCGTGAACAAAACCCCAAGATACTTAAACTCCTCCACTTGAGGAAGGATTTCTCCACCAACCTGAAGTGGGCAAGCCACCCTTTTCCGACTGAGGACCATGGCCTCGGATTTGGAGGTGCTGATTCTCATCCCAGCCGCTTCACACTCGGCTGCAAACCCTCCCAGTGCATGCTGAAGGTCCTGGTGTGAAGGGGCCAACATGACAACATCATCCGCAAAGAGCAGAGACGAAATCGCGTGGTCCCCAAACCTGACACCCTCCGGCCCCTGGCTGCGCCTAGAAATTCTGTCCATAAAAATTATGAACAGAACCGGCGACAAAGGGCAGCCCTGCCGGAGTCCAACATGCACTGGGAAGAAGTCTGACTTATTACCGGCAATGCGAACCAAGCTCCTGCTTCGGTCATACAGGGACCGGACAGCCCTTAGCAAAGGACCCCGGACCCCATTTTCCTGGAGCACCCTCCACAGGCCGCCTCGGGGGACACAGTCGAATGCCTTCTCCAAATCCACAAAACACATGTGGACTGGTTGGGCAAAGTCCCATGAACCCTCCAGCACAGTGTAGAGAGTATAGAGCTGGTCCAGTGTAGAGCTTAGATCGGGCCCAAAAAATCAAGCCCGACCCGACCCAAGCCCGTGCACGTTGTGTCCGAGCCCGGCCCGGCCCGAGACATTAACTGTAATTATCAGCCCGAGCCCGATTTAAACCCGAACATTTTGGGCCGTTATAACCAGGGGCGACGCCAGATCATGCAGGTGCTGATTGGGTGCTAGACCATTGACAGGGGGGAGCTGCGCAATGTTATATATATATATATTATAAATACTATTAATAAATGTGCAAAAATTGCCCACTTAATATTTAATATTAAATTATTTCAATTATCACAATGAAAGTTTTAATTTTATTAAATTGAACAAGCACAACATTCAGGATTCAATCAAATATTCTTAAAGATTCATTATTATTTATAATGTTATTTCGACATATGTGTGCGCGTGCAACAAGCAAGATGTGCATTTGTAAATTCGGTGACAAGCGTGCCAAAAATTGATTTAATTTATGATGAGATGGCTTCAGTTCACGTGCTATGGTAACCGCGGCTCGCCGGCGCTTCCATGTCATGATTATAGTTTGCTATATTTGCTTCTTATTATTCCAGGTAATTGGTTAATGAAAAATGTATTAAAATTAAGATACAATTTATACAAAACGAAATTCACTTTAAAGAAAGGCTTTCTACAAAACAGAACATAATGAAGTGGTCATGCCTGAACCACTCAATGTCTCCCGATATTGCGCACCCTCCTATCTATGTTCACGTTCATAATCAACATAGATGGGAAAAAATAACATTATAATATTTGAATAAATATGAAAATAAATGCGTTTATTTAATGGCTACAACACATACTACAGACTCTCTATTTGTACAAATTGCTGCACATTCATTTAATTCTGAATTTTGCACACATAAATTGAAAGGCATGTAGGCCTATTGACTTTATTGCGTGCATTTATTAATTATTATCTTTATGAATAAAGTAACAAGGACAAAGCATGTAAACTGCGTTGTTTATTTATTCAGAATGGAATGGATCGCAAATGGATCCGAATGAAGTAGGGGAGAGCGGGGCACAACCTAACACATTTTGGTTTTGGCTCAATTATTTAAAAAATAATTAAGTTAGATTCATCTTTTTTTTACACAAGCAACATACACATCTCTGCTACATATGAACACTTAAAGTTTTTTTCTAGGAGCTTCCATTTTCGTACAGTTGCACTGAAAGTGACAGAAGTGCAAATGTTACAACCTACCCCATATGTGGGGTTAATTGTAACAGACAGAGGGGTTAGTTGTAACACTTGTGTGTAACACACATAATTCAGTACTATTTTATCTGTATAGTTTGATATTGTTTGTGCATATGTATAGATAGATATCCATACATCCATCCTTCATCCAATCATCCTTCTATTATGGATCAATATCATGGATAGAGACATAGAAAAGGGCTGCACAGTTTTGCAAGCAATACATAAATAAATAAATAAAATCATCAAATATTGTAATTGCAATTGAATTACATTTATGTGTGGCAGCTGCATGTAAAATTATTATTATTGATAATAATAACAGCAATAATAATAAAAACTTAATAAAAAATTTTTATAAAAAAATTAAAGGGTTTATTGCATTAAAACCAGGCTATATTTAAAAAAAAAAGAAACAAGTGATCAATGCATAGTAAACTAAATAAAAAAAAATAAAAAATTCCAACATTGTTTGTGAAAGTCCAACAAAGTTAAATATATAAATAAATACTCAAACCTAGAAGTTGTGTGGCTCCCTGTTTTCATTTGATTATCATTGTACACTTGGCGGCTTGTTTGTAACACTGTGCTACAACTAACCCCGCTGTGTAAAACATATTTTAAGCCTAGCTAACAGTTGCTAGGATTTGCTGACATGTTTCAAAACGGTGCTATGTTTTAGCCAACAAGACAGTTATTAAGGCAATATAAAGTTAGATTTGGTGACGTACACACCCAACTCAGAAACCGAAAAAAACCTATGATGAAAAAATTTACTTGCATGGTGTCAAAACACTCTTTGTCCAGCATCTTCATGAAATCTTATCAAAACTTTCCGCAAATTCGCGGGAGACCGTCTTCTGGCAGCGAGAGAAAAAGAGTGGAAACGCAACCGGCTTGATCCTGACTAACTATGTAAAAGGTCCGTGTTACATTTAACCCCGCGTTAGGTTGTGCCCCGCGCTCCCCTAACGTAAAAAAACGAACACAGAAAATGAAAAATAATTAACTTTGGAGGGCCTAGCTAGGAGTAGGCTACTTTAATATAATTTAACAATGTTTTAGAACATAGAATCTTTTTTAAACAAAATCCATATTGCACTTAAGCTAGGCCTACAGTACACAACACAATACAGCACAGCGCGCGAGTGGAGGAGACGCTGCGCGTGACACGTGACGTGCTTGATCAAGGGCCCGACCCGACCCGACCCGACCCGACCCGACCCGAGCATAGTGGCGTGAAATATCGGCCCGGCCCGGCCCGCGGGTCGGGTCGGGTCGGGTCGGGCTCGGGCTCGGGCAGAGAATCTAAGCTCTAGTCCAGTGTTCCACGGCCCGGACGAAAACCACACTGTTCCTCCTGAATCCGAGGTTCCACTATCGGCCGTATTCTCCTCTCCAGTACCCTGGCATAGACTTTCCCAGGGAGGCTGAGAAGTGTGATCCCCCTGTAGTTGGAACACACCCTCCGGTCCCCCTTGTTAAAAAGGGGAACCACCACCCCGGTCTGCCATCCCAGTGGCACTGTCCCCGACTGCCACACGATGCTGCAGAGGCGTGTCAACCAAGACAGCCCCACAACATCCAGAGACTTGAGGTATTCAGGGCGGATCTCGTCCACCCCTGGTGCCTTGCCACCGAGGAGTTTCTTGACTACCTCGGTGACCTCAGCTAGGGTGATGGACGAGTCCACCTCTGAGCCCTCAGCCTCTGCTTCCTCAATGGAAGACGTGACGGTGGGATTGAGGAGATCCTCGAAGTATTCCTTCCACCGTCCGACGACATCCCCAGTTGAGGTCAACAGCCGCCCACCCCTACTGTAAACAGCATTGGTGGGGGACTGTTTCCCCCCCCTGAGGTGCCGGACAGTTTGCCAGAATCTCTTCGAGGCCAGCCGATAGTCCTTCTCCATGGCCTCACCGAACTCCTCCCAGGCCCGAGTTTTTGCCTCCACTACCACCCGGGCCGCAGTCCGCTTGGCCTGCCGGTACCTGTCAGCTGCCTCCGGAGTCCCACAAGCCAGCCAGGCCCGATAGGACTCCTTCTTCAGCTTGACGGCATCCTTTACTTCCGGTGTCCACCACCGGGTTCGGGGATTGCCGCCTCGACAGGCACCGGAGACCTTACGGCCACAGCTCCGAGCAGCCGCTTCAACAATGGAGGTGGAGAACATGGTCCACTCAGACTCAATATCTCCAGCCTCCCTCGGGATCTGGTCGTAGCTCTGCCGGAGGTGAGAGTTGAAGATCTCTCTGACAGAAGATTCGGCCAAACGTTCCCAGCAAACCCTTACAGTACGCTTGGGTCTGCCGAGTCTGTCCAGCCTCTTCCCCCGCCATCGGATCCAACTCACCACCAGGTGGTGATCAGTTGACAGCTCCGCCCCTCTCTTCCCCCCAGTGTCCAAGACATACGGCCGCAGGTCAGATGAAACGACCACAAAGTCGATCATCGAGCTACGACCTAGGGTGTCCTGGTGCCACGTGCACTGGTGGACACCCTTATGCCTGAACATGGTGTTCGTTATGGACAAACTGTAACTAGCACAGAAGTCCAATAACTGAACACCACTCGGGTTCAGGTCGGGGGGGCCGTTCCTCCCAATCACGCCCCTCCAGGTGTCACTGTCGTTGCCCACGTGAGCGTTGAAGTCCCCCAGTAGAACGACGGAGTCCCCAGTCGGAGCACTTTCCAGCACTCCTCCTAGAGACCCCAAGAAGGCCGGGTACTCTGCACTGCCGTTTGGCCCGTAGGCATACACGACAGTGAGAGACCTATCCCCGACCCGTAGGCGCAGGGAAATGACCCTCTCGTTCACCGGGGTAAACTCCAACACATGGCGGCTGAGCTGGGGGGCTATAAGCAAACCCACACCAGCCCGTCGCCTCTCACCATGGGCAACTCCAGAGTGGTGGAGAGTCCATCCTCTCTCAAGGAGTGTGGTTCCAGAGCCCAAGCCATGCGTAGAGGTGATCCCGACTATCTCTAGTCGGAACCTCTCAACCTCACGCACAATCTCAGGCTCCTTCCCCGCCAGCGAGGTGACGTTCCACGTCCCTAAGGCTAGTTTCCGTGTCCAGGGATCGGGTCGCCGAGGCCCCTGCCTTTGACTGCCGCCCGATCCTCCCTGCACCGGCCCCTTACGGCTCCTCCTGCAGGTGGTGAGCCCACGGGAAGGCGGTCCCACGTCGCTCCTTCGGGCTGAGCCCAGCCGGACCCCGCGGGGAGAGGCCCGGCCACCAGGCGCTCGCATACGAGCCCCAACCCCCGGCCTGGCTCCAGGGTGGGGCCCCGGCTGCGCCATACCGGGCGACGTCACGGTCCTTAAAACTAATTTTCTCATAAGGGGTTTTTGAACAAATAAGCAAATAAACATATTAGAATAATTTCTGAAGGATCATGTGACACTGAAAACTGGAGTAATGATGCTGAAAATCCAGCTTTGATCACAGGAATAAATTACATTTTAAAATATATTCAAATAGAAAACGGTTAATTTAAATTGTAAAAATAATTTACAATATTACTGTTTTTGCTGTATTTTGGATCAAATAAATGAAGCCTTGGTGAGCAGAAGAGACTTCTTTTAAAACATTAAACAATCTCGTTCTAATAATTTTGGCCACCACTGTATATTAGTTGTTATTGAAAAGTACACATTCAACATTACAGCAACTAATTACAGCCGAAGCAAATGTTTGGTCTGGTCACGTAAAATAGCCAAAAGTCCGAAACAAACAGAATATACTGTCATTACCGTTCTTTAAAGGTCTCTTTGTCTTTCTTTGACTGTCGTCCTCACCTTTACGTGTGGATTTTGATTGGCTGGCAGCCACTGCGGTCAGATCTGCAGGAAGGCCCACATACACTCCTCCATAGTTCCTGCACAACACACAGTTAGATCTCACACGCTACACATCCATTATTATGGTCCCGATTCAGTCTCATATTGATGTTTTCATGGTTTTGTATATATTATCATGTTTTCAAAAGACCGTCTAACCTTCGTTTCTCATCATCTGGTAAAGGTTCTTCTGTCCTGCATCAAGAGAATAAAGATGAAGCCATCTCTGTGATTGACACATCTGTGAGATATCAATACATGCTATCTCTCATGTATTTTATGTCCTTGTTTCCTCTCTGCTCAAAAAGATGCCTCACAAAAGACTCATCAAAACATACCGTATTCAGAAGCAGTTTTCATCTCAAGACCCTGTTGATGTACTCTAGTCAGAGCAAGGTATAGCTATTGTTCAATAGATTTCAGCGCACTTTCAAATGCATTTTCTTTCCTTAAAAAGTCACCATGAAATGGAAGTCTTTTATTCCCTATTCATTGTGATGCATATCCGAGTGAAACGACTTCTCCAACAAGACAAAATGTAGAGCGGGACGGATGGTTGTGGTTTGCTATTGGTCGATCGCATGTGAGTGACAGGTTGCCCCGCCCTCATGACAGTAAACGCATCATCAGAGAAGAGAAGAGAAGAGGGCTGCGTCCGCAATCACATACTCTCTTGAGTAGGTACTTATTTTGAATAAGTTATTACTCAATGACTGCTAAAAAAGCATGTTCTATATAGTATGAATGTAATCTGGCCGTACTAGATTCGCCATGTGATCTACCAGCATCAGTTGCGTCGCTTCACTTCCATTCATAAATCCTCTCCCATTGCCTCATGGGATAGTAAAGTGTCCATCATATGCGCACTTCAGAATCTCGCCGGAAGCAGTAGATCATCCGGGTACTTTTTGCAGACTCTTTTATGAGTACTGTGAATTCAGACATACTTCTTTTGTCACATACTGTTTTTTGCCTACTATATATAGTAAGGAAGTATGCAATATCAGATGATTTTGAATGCAGCCAAAATGTCGCTGCAAGAGGGAGGGGCAGTTATTTAGATTAAATACTGCAATATTTCATAAAAAAATTAAATTTCATGGTGACGTTAAGATTACTTCATTTTCACTCATCAAACTAAATATGCAATTTCTCTAATTTCACCATGGAGATTTAGAATAGGATTTTAACTTATGAAATCCAATCTGAAGCTAAATGGTTTCACTCACAGTGAGCGACAGCGTGTTCATTTCGGCTTGCATCGAGAGTGGAAAATCATTAAATATTTCACACGGAAAGAAATTATTCAGCTCCTCTGTATCCTTTTATAGATGTTAAATGCTAAAAGCACTTCAAAAAAGAAGACGCGCAGGCTGATGTCATAACAGAAATCTGCTATCTAAACACGCTCGGGCGTTTTTTCCACTGATGGCGCGGTTGCCGTCTGCTGTTTTTGTCAGTAAACTGGGGGGAGGGGGGGGGGGGGGGGGGGGGGTGGGGGGTAATGATTGTTGATTGGCTAGCATGCGTTCGGTGCCTCAGGGGCCCATGTGCACCACAAAAGCCACTGAACGGTTAGCAGGAACAGGCCGAGTGATTCTCCCCCAGGATTCAGTGAAATATGTCTGTGTGTATTTTGTGTTGAGCTCTTCTGTAATAAATACAGCTCATCGCTCCGCATTTGCGCTGTTATTAATTTCTGTCGGATGTTAGTGGTTGTGACATTCATTCTGTGGCTCAGATTCGTGAATCTGTTTGGATATGTCGTGAATTAAATTACTCACACATCCTTGGCAGCTTCTGGACCTGTAAGACAAAGAAGAAAGTATAATTTAAATAATTTAAGTTTAAGGTCAACATTAAGGAGTCATATATATATATATATATATATATATATATATATATATATATATATATATATATATATATATATACTTTTAACTAATAATTGTATCATTTTTTTGTCTAAGGGGGTGTTTAAACGACACCGTTTTCAACTAAAAACTGAAACCTTTCATTTACAGTTTTAGCCTTTCATTTACACAACAACAGCGTTTTTTGAAAGCAGGTTTCAAGGTGCAACTTTTAAAAAAAACTATATCATCTCAGTGTAAACTACAGAAACACGAATTTGTGAAACGGTGACGTCATGTGCATGTACAAGAAACCTTGAGTTACTTTATAAGTGAACTTCTAGGGGGAAAAAATGTTGTATAACACCCTCTATAGAAAACAAAATCCCACTGTTTTTGGACACAAACCACACAGAAGAAGAACGATATTGACTAGTTTTTTTAATCAGATTTCGTTTTTTCTATGCCTGTATTGATTTTACTGGTCACAAGAGTGATGTTTCCCGCAGTTTTATTCAGTCTGCGCTGGAGTTCAATTCCTTGATTACAAACGTTCATTTGTACAGTGACTTTTGGCTCTCTCTCTCACTCGTCTTTAATAAAGTCTCAATACAGTCGTTTGACAGAATCAACTGAGGAGTTTTGACATGTATAGTGTGTTTATCCTCTTTGTTTTGGACGATCCAGTCATTTATTTTAATGCATAACCTGAAAACTCTTTCACTGAAGGCTTTTCTCTGAGCGTTTTCTTGTCCTCAGCACAACCGAGGTCAGTTGTATCGGGTCGAGAAACAACCTTCCATCTGACATCTTACTCCTCAAAGGCAGTACACAGATTCATAAAAGAAAAAAGTCTCTTTACTGGCTCAGTTGTTTCTTCTATAGATAACAATGAGAAGAAATGGAGCTTTTGATTAACTCTTCTGTTTCTCAGATGTTTCTCCTGAGAAAAAGATCCCAAGATACCAATGTGTGCATTCAAAAGATCTCAATAAACTCTTCAAAATAAAGGGTGTTTTCGCCGCGTATCCGTGATGCCATAGAAGAAAGTGTGAAGAACAATTAAAAAATTCTAAAGAACCTTTTTTCCACTGTAAAGAATCATAGATGCCAAATAAAGAACCTTTATTTTACGTATGAACTCAAACATTTCTTATCAAATTCTTTTCATAGATTCATTTGATAGAATCACTATGACTCATTTTTTTATGTTTTATTTTAGGAAAAAACATAAAGTTTATGTAACTGAGATCTCCAATAAGTCTCCTGAGGCCTGAAGAGCATCGTCTGAGCAATATATATATATATATTTTTAGGCTACATTCTCTGTATAAGTGTTGCTTATCTTGGCGAAAGCCGAGTACAAATCAGCATGAAGTTTTAACATCTACTCTAGTGTAATGGAAATCTCTCTGTTTAGTAGTGATGGATGCCACTACTTTGACATCTCACCTGTCAATCATTCATCATTGTCTCTCTAAGGACATGCAAGGCTAATTCTATTTTTAACCAAAGTTAATCTTGTCTGGCTCTTTTTGTCACGGTTAGTTGCAGTGAAGCACACAACAAAAGGAGTAGGGAAAAAAAACAGTCTGTAATAATAAGTCCATATCAGAACCATCAGGAGATCCCAGGAGATAGCGTACACACAACCGCATTAACATTGACCATACCGGACAAAGGAAGTAAGGAAACACATGGCTTAAATACATGAGAAGCGTAATCAATGTCAAAAGGAACAGCTGTTTAGTTTAATTTAGTTTATTAATTTATAAAGCACATTTAAAACCTACAAATGTTAAAACCAAAGTGCAGTGCAGTACAACAAATGTAAAACAAACTTAAAACATACGTAACCAAGAAAAAGACAAATGAAAATGTTACATCCTCAAACAGAATTAAAATATAAAGAATAAAAATGGGTCTTCAAAGAGGATTTAAACATAGAAATAGAAGGGGAAGACCTTATGTGGAAGGAAGACTATTCCAGAAGAGCGGGAAATTGACTAGAAGGTCGAAGTGATCTAAATGCGGAGTGAGGAGATTACAAATATACTGTAAAGCTTTAAAAACAAAGAGCAGAATCTTAAAATCAACACGACGAGTATTAGAGCAATGTGCTCATGTTTTCTAGTGCCAGACAATAGTCTGGCTGCCGAATTTTACACCAATTGCAACCGTTTCAGAGCTGATTTAGGCAAACCCAGATAGAGTGAATTACAGTTATCCAATCTTAATGTTATAAAAGCAGGAATTGCAGTTTCATGGTCTTTCATAGCATCTTTCATAGCAATTGATCTTAACTGAAAGAAACTTCTTTTCACAACATCACTAATCAGCTTTTTAAATAACCCCAAGGTTTTTAACACAATCGCGTACATTGGAGGAGCTTATTTACAATGCCAGAAGACACAGCTGTTGGGCCAAAAACAATTCTTTCAGTTTTATTATTATTTAACTATAAGTCCATCCATAATTTAATGTCTTGAAGAAATGCAAACAGATTAGACACAGAAGCGTTGTTGTTTTTAACTGAAAAAATAAAGCCAAGTGTTATCGGCATAAAGATGATATGATAATTGTGTTTCTGAATAATATGAGCGAGTGGAAGCTAGGCATGTGCCGGTATCAAATTTTCATGCTGCGGTTAATTGATTGAGCTTTTATCACGGTATACGGTATTATTACGATATTTTAATTGCTCGAGAGAAACAGATGGATTGTGGGTTTCTAAAAAAACAACAACTTGGATCACAATGCGAGTTTTGACTTGCATCAGTAATTGTGATTTTCAAAACATATGGTAACTAAACAGAATTTTATTAATAATAATAATTAAATAATAATTCGTTACATTTATATAGCGCTTTTTCTGGGACCTCAAAGCGCTTCACATATGGAAGGGGGAATCTCCTCAACCACCACCAATGTTCAGCATCCACCTGGATGATGCGACGGCAGCCATATTGCGCCAGAACGCCCACCACACACCAGCTTACTGGTGGAGAGGAGACAGAGTGATGAAGCCAATTAGTATATAGGGATGATTAGGAGGCCATGATGGACAAAGGCCAAGGGGCAAATTTGGCCAGGATGCCGGGGTTACACCCCTACTCTTTTTCGAAGAACATCCTGGGATTTTTAATGACCACAGCGAGTCAGGACCTCGGTTTAACGTCTCATCCGAAGGACGGTGCTCTACGGTGCTTATTAAGTTTAGTGACAACATGTTACAATGTTTACATGGTACAATGACTGGTAGGCTACTGTTTGTATTATTCAATTAAATTCTTGGATTTGATTTCAATCTTAATTCAATATTGACTCATTTGGATAAATATTAGGTAGGCTACAGTCTGCATGTTAATATTTCATTAAATGCGGTTTTCATTATAATAACAATTATGTAATGACAAGTAAACATAATAAATATGTAATATAGTGCACATATTGAGCAAAATACTCCTCGCTATTTTTTCTAGTCAACTAATGTGGTGGTCATTAAATGGCTTTCCTGAGGTAAATGTAACGTTCTGTGACACAACTGTTCTCCTGCAGTTTTATTTACCTCTTTCCGTGTTTGAAAAACACTGATTGATCGATATTATGTATGAGGCAAATACCTTTCGGTAAGTTGTACTGTATCTTTAAATAAAAAGTAAAAGATGATCGGTTTACTTGAACTGAGGCGCAGCGATCTGTCACAATGGACAGAATTGAAGAGCTGATTTTTTTTTTTTTTCATATCAAAAGTAACCTGCTCTGTCTAGTCTTTCGGTGTCAGTGTCTTCTTTGCTCCGCGATTTTTCTCTTGAGTGAGAGCGTGTGAAAAGTGTCAATTGCGTAAAGCGCCTTAGACAGGACGCGGAATGCGCGGCGCTGGCCGCTAAGTTCAACGTTGCCCTTCAGATACAACGCAATTTGCTATTTTGCAAATAAAAAGTTGAACTATTTTGAACTTTGACTCCGGCGTGCTTTGGTCGACGCAGCAACAAAACGTCCCCGCGCGTATTCTGCGTCCTGTCTGAAAGGCGCTTGAGTCTCAAGCTGAATGCGTGAGAGTTGGCAGCCCTGCGGGGGTTAAATCGTCGGCAGGCAGAGTTCCTCCTTCCGCCATGCTTCTACTCCATGTGAGGATTGTTTGCTTTAGACTAGAGTGCACACAGTGCTTATACATGTGGGGATTGTTTACATCAGAGTGCGCACGTGTTTTGTGCAGCATATACGCAGTGTTTAAGCGGTTGATGGAAAATAAGCTAATGCGCGTTCGAAAAGTCTAAATTCGAATCTATTATTTTTCACGGTATTTTGAAGTGCCCGCGATAACAATATCGTGCATATTCATTATCGCGATTTATCGCATTACCGAATACCGGCACATGTCTAGTGGAAGCATATATAAGGCAAAAAGAAGAGGACCCAGAATAGAGCCCTGCTGCAGAACACCTTAGGAGATTTGAGAACGAGATGAGAAACATTTCCCCAAATAAACAGAAAAAGTTCTGTCCTTGAGGTAAGATGTAAACCAATTCAGCACAGATCCCTGAAACCCAGGTGTGGAAATCAATTAACAACCAGGGAAAAACTACACTGAACGAAATTATAAACGCAACACTTTTGTTTTTGCCCCCGTTTTTCATGAGCTGAACTCAAAGATCTAAGACTTTTTCTATGTACACAAAAGGCCTATCTCTCTCAAATATTGTTCACAACTCTGTCTTAATCTGTGTTAGTGAGCACTTCTCCTTCGCCGAGATAATCCATCCACCTCACAGGTGTGGCATATCAAGATGCTGATCTATAGACAGCATGATTATTGCACAGGTGTGCCTTAGGCTGGCGACAATAACAGGCCACTCTAAAATGTGCAGTTTTATCACACAGCACAATGCCTCAGGTGTCGCAAGTTTTGAGGGAGCGTGCAATTAGGATGCTGACTGCAGGAATGTCCACCAGAGCAGTTGCCTGTGATTTGAATGTTAATTTCTCTACCATTAGGTCAAGGTCAAAGTTTATTTATATAGTACCTTTTAACAACATGAATGTTGACCAAAGTGCTTCACAAGTAAATCAAAAATACACAAACACACAGTAAAACAGATCATGTCAAAAATTCAAACCAAAAAGACGTAAAAAATAAAAACAGCTCCAAAAAATAAGCCGTCTCCAAAGGCGTTTCAGAGAATTTGGCTGTACATCCAACCGGCCTCACAACCGCAGACCACGTGTAACCACACCAGCCCAGGACCTCCACATCCAGCATCTTCACCTCCAAGATCGTGTGAGACCAGCCACCCGGACAACTGCTGCAACAATCGGTTTGCATAACCAAAGAATTTCTGCACAAACTGTCAGAAACCGTCTCAGGGAAGCTCATCTGCATGCTCGTCGTCCTCATAGGGGTCTCGATCTGACTGCAGTTCGTCGTTGTAACCGACTTGAGTGGAGAGGTGTTCTCTTCACGGATGAATCCCGGTTTTCACTGTACAGGGCAGATGGCAGACAGCGTGTATGGCGTCGTGTGGGTGAGCGGTTTGCTGATGTCAACGTTGTGGATCGAGTGGCCCATGGTGGCGGTGGGGTTATGGTATGGGCAGGCGTATGTTATGGACAACGAACACAGGTGCATTTAATTGATGGCATTTTGAATGCACAGAGATACCGTGACGAGATCCTGAGGCCCATTGTTGTGCCATTCATCCACGACCATCACCTCATGTTGCAGCATGATAATGCACCGCCCCATGTTGCAAGGATCTGTACACAATTCCTGGAAGCTGAAAACATCCCAGTTCTTGCATGGCAAGCATACTCACTGGACGTGTCACATGAGCATGTTTGGGATGCTCTGGATTGGCGTATACGACAGCGTGTTCCAGTTCCTGCCAATATCCAGCAACTTCGCACAGCCATTGAAGAGGAGTGGACCAATATTCCACAGGCCACAATCAACAACCTGATCAACTCTATGCAAAAGAGATGTGTTGCACTTCGTGAGGCAAATGGTGGTCACACCAGATACTGACTGGTTTTCGGACCCCCCCGGACCTCCCCCAATACAGTAAAACTGCACATTTCAGAGTGGCCTTTTATTGTGGCCAGCCTAAGGCACACCTGTGCAATAATCATGCTGTCTAATCGGCATCTTGATATGCCACACCTGCGAGGTGGATGGATTATCTCGGCAAAGGAGAAGTGCTCACTAACACAGATTTAGACAGATTTGTGAACAATATTTGAGAGAAATAGGCCTTTTGTGTACATAGAAAAAGTCTTAGATCTTTGAGTTCAGCTCATGAAAAATGGGGGCAAAAACAAAAGTATTGCGTTTATAATTTTGTTCAGTGTATATAAGGAACACAGCAGGCAAACAAGGAAACCAAAACATCATGATAATAAAACAGAGCATAGCTGTTACACTCTTGTATCCAGTTTGCATTTCAATGAGAAATCCTGATTACCAATACAGCATTTTGAAATTAAATTCTCTGCACATTTAAATTCATTCACTGGCTTCTGACAGCTGAATCATCTCCAGCTGTTCTCACGTCCGTATTGTCAACGTCCAGGCTTGTTCATGTAACATGTGTTGCTCAAATATTGATTTTTTATAGCTCAGGACAGTGACGACACATAATGGTGTTCTCAGTTATGTTTCAGCTAAATATTAATGTTGTTTCTCCTGAAAAAGACACAAAAAGTAAGAGTACAAAACTATAAAGGTTCCATAAGGTTTTTATCCCTAGAAGAACCATTTTTGGTTCCCATAAGAACCTTCCATACCCATTTTCCACCAAGGCAGTCACTGAACAGTTCTTAAAAGAACCATTTTTTCTTAGTGTGAAGAACATTTTAATAATATAAAGAACCTTTTGAGCAGTTGAAAGGTTCCATGGATATTAAAGGTTCTTCATGGAACCATCGATGCCAATAATGACAAATATTTGAGTTCATATTGAGATCTCTGACTTTTGATTCAGACTTTGGTCGAATATAAGCACAGTTTAAGATCTCTTCTAAACCTCCATAGAGGAGGATAGAAACGATTGAGATGCTAAAGAGATCTCTGATTTTTCTTTCCAGCGTGCGCCGCTCACACACTTCATCAAGTCTATAAGCTCAGATCTGACCTGAATACATATTAGACGTGAGGAAATCTCCATGACTGATGATCAGATCCTTCACCTGAGACTAACGGAACATTCCTCCACATCCGCTTCTGCTAACAACAGAGGAGGACACGAGGTCCCCAGCAGGTACGAGACTTCATCAGGCTCCCACACGAACTTTAACCTCCAGAAATCAAGTGTTTAAAGACAAAACAAAGCGCACGCGCTAGAATCCACAACATGACACGTCCATTGATAAAAAGCAGCGCGCGAGTAAGTGAGCCACACACACACACACACACACACTCACCTCCTGCAGTCGTGCTGGTGGCAGAGGAATTTCCACATCCCATTTTGGCATAAACACACAGCTTTCTTCGGAGGACGGATGAGTGAAGGACGGCGCTGATGTGATGCACGAGCTCCCTTGAACACAGCCTCGATCATTCTGCAGAGAGAGAGAGAGAGAGAGAGAGATAGGGAGAGAGAGAGAGAGATGACCTCACATGATTCGTCCTCTCCTCCACCCTGATAGAGTTGCCGTGGTAACAGAAGGGGGTGTGGCCAGCCTCCAGTTGTACAAAGAGTAATAACGGTGTGCAGGAACTTTCTAAACAGGCATGCCCGTACCAATAAATAAACAGTTTCACAGGTCAGCATGTAAATGTATTAAAATAAATAAATATAATACCAAAAGTAAAAGCAATTAAATAATGAGAAAATTGTATTAAAATGTATAAATAAATAATGTATAATAAATAAATAATAATAATAATATAAAAATTAAACAAAAGAATACAATTAAAAAATAATTTACATTTATAATTTATTTAAAAATATATGACAATTTAATATTTTAACGAAACCAATAAAAAGCAAGCTATAATGTAATAAAATTTATCAAAAGACTTAATTTATGTTTATAATAAAAAAAATATTTAAAACAAATCACAAGTCAGAAACTGTAAAAAGCAAGAAATAATAACAAACATATTTATTATTAAAATGAATAAATATGTAATAAAATTAATTAGTTCTATCTGTCTGTCTATCTGTAATCTATTTTGTAGTCTCTTTTTTTTTAGGAATTCTAGTTAGATATTGTTTGGACAGGGCTGATGACAAATAGCCTAGTGGACGTGGACACACAGATGTTGGTTTCTGGGTTTAAAGTTCTGGTATCACAAGCGCTCAGGCTTGAGGTGTTCACAAAGAGATGTTTGTTATGACAGCAGTAGGAGCCTATCGGGGGCCGCTGGAGTCTCCCATCCGCAACTGAACTTCTGATGATCTGTGGCACATGATCAAACTCTGGACAAAATGGGAGTTTCTATTAGGAGTTCATTAGGACTATTGTGAACTGAGAATTATGTCATAATCTTAATGAAAAACATAGAGATCAAGAAAATTCTGTAAATGCAGAACTGATACATTTAAAACGTAATAAAAAATATATAAAATCTATATTTTACTGCCGCCGTAGGCTAAGTGAATGAAAAACGTATATGTAAATAGACCCTAAATAAACCCCAATTATACAAAAGAAAAAAAATTATATGGTATTTTCAAAAAGTGACATTATACCAGTGTACCCTCCAGCAGAGGGTATTGTGGGATAGAAGTTAGGAAACTTTCCAACCCCAAAAAACAACACTTTATCTTTGTTTTGAGTTCCAACTAGTTTTTAATGACAATATACCTTATTATTATTATTATTTATGCTTTGTGTATTTTTGAAGCAGAGTCAATGCCCAGTAAAGAGGACTACTTTCCCCAGCATGCAACCAAAGCAGTTCCGGTTCGTATTTGAGCAGCTGCATCCTGGGAAATGTAGTCCTCATCCTTGTATTCCATTCTCACTGTCTCCGACGCGAAAGATGCCTGCTGTACACCACAAATTATTACTCGAGGAGGCCCTGCAGGACAGTCCGCAGGTAAACATTTGTTTACTGGATCTTTGTTCAATGTTTTAGCACTCATAACTGTTCGGTTTTGTGCGTTTTGCGTTGCAAAACTGACGATGCGCTGTCGAGACGCGCGCGTATGTCGCTGGTCGCAGAGCATATGTGCGAGCTAATCTGAATTAAACATCAATTTAAGTGCACGATTAAGTAGAGAATCACCTCAGCTCGTTAAGTTTATATAACTGCTTGTATAGTTTATTATTCAAAGGGTTTTACTCCTAGATAAGAGCCATAGATGAGACACATCCTGCACGTATGTTGATCATATGTTTATAAATGAGAGACGCGCGTCAAACATACGTGCATCTGACGCTACAAACGCGCGTCTTATTTTCGGCTTTGGTGCTTTAAAGCTGTAAATGTTTTGCTGGCAGTGGTGTTGTGAATGGAGGGGCCTGTATGGGAGGAGTGAGATGTTGTTTAGTTGGTCAAACCCACAAAAGCCTGATACTGATACATTAGATCACATATGCTGTATCAGATCTATTAAATATATATTAGTATCGGTACTGAGACATCACTGGCAGATCAGAAACAACAACAAATAATCAGAGACATCAGATCAGCATGTGAGAAATAAGGTGAAACACAAAAAACTTTGACGTAACACTGTACATTGTTTTGCAACTGGTTTTGATTATTATTAGCTATTCAAAAATCATAATTAGGCCTAATTCGCATGCTATGTTATTGCAGTTCAAACCGTGGCGTGAAGCCGCTCCCGCATACTTGTGATATTCTCAGTGAACTAATAATTTACTTTATACGCACAAGTTATGTGTCTGAGTCATACCCCATAATGCTCTGTGTTTGAGATTATGAACCCACAGATGTCTCCGCCCGGCCAGTCACTTTGTTTGCATTGGAAACACACCCAGAAGTCTGTCCTGATCCCTGACAGAACACACCTGTGGATACACCCAGCATGCTTCACGCTGCACGAATGCTTAGCGCATTTAACACTGTGTGAATATCGAGTGTTTACTGGCGTTTGTGTTTTCTGTGGCAGACGCGGTCCTTGCTCAGTGTGTTTGAAGAGGATGCAGGCACGCTCACTAACTACACAAACCAGCTGCTCCAGTCTATGCAGAGAGTGTTTGGAGCACAGGTACACTACACACACGTGTTCACATTGACTTCAACAGTGGAGGCAACATAAAAAGCAAAATTTACTATATCTAAATAAATATTCCGTTTATTGATCAGGATTTATCAGTGCATGGTATTTTAAAGAAAAAAGTTTGCAAACTGATTTTCTTTTCTGCTGATGTCATCAAGGCCTCAGGGGTGGGGAGAAAATAATAACCAATAGTATCACAGCATCTACAATCCAATCAAATCCTAACTCAAAGGCCAACCCTGCGTTATTTTCAACTGATTATGCTGTTATACTTTGAAATATGGTGCATTGTAAATGTCAAAGAGTTACAAAAATGTAAATGAACCCAAAAGTCATGAAAATTATCCCCCTCAAGCCATCCTAGGTGTATATGAATTTCTTCTTTCAGCCAAACACAATCAGAGTTATATTTTAAAATATATTAAAATAAGTTTTTAAAGCCCAATAAAGCGCATCCATCCATCATAAAAGTAATCCATACGACTCCAGGGGGTTAATAAATCCTTCTGAAGTGAAGTGATGCATTTTTGTATGAAAAATATCCATATTTGTAACTTTAATGACTGATTTCCGGAAACGGCCATATGCGAGTCTAGTTCCAGCGAAAGAGTGACCTCTTCATTTTTGGGTAACCTAACGCTTTAAATGGATTGCAAACTCTGTGTCATTAAATGTAAATATATTTTATGAAGGTCCAAACAGGAAATACTTATATGAAATCTTCATACATATTTATAAACCCTGAATATAAGGTTGCAATTCTAAGTATGTAAATGTGAATTTATAAATATTTATTTTTAAATCTGAATATGTAGTTATTACTCTGAATATATTAATGCAAATCAGAAAATAAAGATGTAAATCTGAAGATAACTCCAAATAAATGTAAACCATGAATACATAGATAAATCTGAATATATATATATATATATATATATATATATATATATATATATATATAGTTATAGGTTTGAATATATAGTTATTAATACTGAATATGTAAATGCAAATCCTGAATGTACAGTTAAAAGTCTGAAAATCCTGAATAAATATATAAACCATGATTCATACATATGATCTATATAATCAATATTTTTGGATTATTCATAATTATCTTATGTTTGGCAAATAAAAAATATCTAAAAATGATATGAACATGCATATTATGTATATTGTAAATATTACTTTATATTTAATCATTTTATATAATAAAAATCAATGAAATAAGCCCCTTTAAAAGCTTGTTTCCTCAGAAAGATCCCCATGCAAACAAACTGGTGCTGGCTCTGATTCTTCATCTGACTAATTGACTTTCCTGTACGCAGAATGAAATGGCTCTGGCGACCGAACAGCTTTCTAAACAGCTCTTGGAGTATGAGAAGCAGGTGAACGCTTTTTATTTCCCTTTTAAACGACAGCAGTGCGTTAGCAGCCATGATGAGTTCTGGGAATGTCTGAATATCGGATGTGTTATCAATAAATCTGACATGATGGTTTGTTGTGAGTGCAGAATTTTGCTCTGGCGAAAGGCGATGAAGAGGTGATCAACACTTTACAGCACTTCGCCAAAAGCGTGGAAGAGGTGAGGAGACTCCTGCGGTGTGTGTGTGTTTGTGTGTGTGCTCGCGGGGTCTCAATGTCAGAACGAGTCCATCAGTCGTGTGGCAGCTGGCGTGGGCTGTTTCTCTCATGCTGGTTGTTTGATGTTTGCCAAAATGGCGAGATCACCTGATCATATGACCTTCAGCGAGATCACATGACCTTCATCATTTGCCTCACATGCTGCAGAATTTAAGTTCATATTATTCAGATTATAAAGTAAAGCGGGAACAATTCAGTGGGATGTTACTGTCAAAACACACCACAGTAATATTTAATAAATATTTGAATAACAAGTGTATTTTAATTTCTCTCTAGCTGAACTCTCTGCACAATGAATTGGCCACACAGATCGCTGATAAGATGGTGTTTCCCATGGTGCGGTTCAGAGAGAAGGACCTTACAGGTGCGACACTTACTTTAAAGATCATGTTCTTCACCGTTGTAGCGTTTTTTATTTGCAATATAATGCATTTTTATATATTGCTTTATTTTAATTCAAATAAAAAAATATTTGAATTTAAAATATTTGAATTTATTTTAATATTAATTCAGCTATTTCCAAAAGTGGCCAATTTGGATTTATTTTTATTTTTAATAATAAAATAATTATATTATGTATATTACACTCAAAAACAAATTTTATCACATTCAATTTTAAGCAGACAAATAAAAAATGTTTCTTTATTTTTTCGTTTATTATTATAAACAAGCTTATTTATAAAATTGTTAATCTTCTTTAAATCGCTCATATCTCAATCAATGTTTCTTTAATAATTTCATTAGTATTTTCACCATCTCTTTGATGTTTACCGTACCTTTAAGACTGACTCTTATATGTATTTGATTAAATACTTTTTATGTGTTTTTCAAAAGTGAAAATCCTGTTTTCGATGATATGATTCAGTGAAACCTGAAGTGTCAGACTATCCGACCTCAACCTAAATTTGAAAGAACTGTGATGAATTTGTTTTCAGAGATCAGCACACTGAAGGAGATATTCTGCATTGCCAGTGACGGTATGAAGTTAATAATGTCTCTTTATTTATTATTAGTGGATTCTAGAAAAACTATGTATATGCTGAATAAAAAATCACTTTTGGTCTCTCTTTGTCTCTCCAGAGCATGAAGCTGCCATGGTGAAATATAGTCGTTTACCTAAAAAGAGAGAAAATGAAAAGGTAAATATTGATGTAAATGCGGATGTGTTATGTGAAACCCCTCACTCCGAGTCCAGCATTAAGCTAGATGTGTGTGTTGACAGGTTAAAGCAGAGGTGGTGAGAGAGGTGGCGTACTCCCGCAGAAAGCAGCATCAGGCGGCGATGCAGTATTATTGCGCTCTGAATGCGCTGCAGTACAGGAAGAAAGTGGCCATGCTGGAGCCCATGCTGGGATTCAAACACGCTCAGGTCTGACACTCGCCATCACACACTCGCCAGCACACACTGCTTCACTCTCTCCTGAATGAGCTGCATTCCAAAACTCTTCATATTTGCACACTTGTGACAACACATCAATTAAAGGTGCACTGTGTATTTTTAGCGGCATCTAGTGGTGAGGTTGTGAATTGCAACCAACAGAAGTTACGGTGGCCGACAGGAAGTGATGTCGTCGTCTGATACAGCAGAGAGTAGCGATATGTTATTGCGAATATTATTGTTACTTGTTCAAGATTGTGTCAGTGTTTTATTCGCTGACTTTAGCTAGCTTCTTTTCACGAAGAACAGCATAGTGACGAAACGCGTTTGTCCGTTCAGGGCCACCGTAGAAACATGTCAATGTAAGGGGACCCGCTGTGTGTGTGTGTGTGTGTGTGTGTGTGTGTGTGTGTGTGTGTGTGTGTGTGTGTGTGTGTGTCATTCTAAGGTAATAAAACATAACGGTTCATTATGTAAGGTCTTTATACACCACTGAAAACATAGTTATGTATATGATATTGCATTTCTGTCAACAGATCCTCCTAAATATTACACAATGCACCTTTAATGCATGTAGTCTACTGGTGGGCTGTATGAAGAAATAGTTCATATTCTCGGAAATGTTGGTCAATTACAATATACTGCACATCATGATAGATATGAAACAGCTACTTTTTTAAGAAGATTTAATATAAATATTTGTTTCAGTTATTTCGTGTACATTTGTGTCTTTTTTTATCATATTGTTACAGCTCCGTTTTAACAGCGATAAATCAATTAGACACTCAAGGTTGTGCGTATCCTTTGCAGCGTGCCCAACGACAGCTCTTGACTGACTAATGCATGACCTTGGGCCTTTTTGCTTCAATTTAAGTGTTATTTGTGTGCATTATAATCAATGTGGCTGAATAATCTTCAATCCTGTTTGGTTTTCCACAGGTAAATTTCTTTAAGAAGGGGATGGAGCTGGTGTCAAAGAAGATGGACAGTTTTCTAAGCTCAGTTTCCAGCATGAATCGGAGGTAAAGGACAAGTCTTTATTTCAGAGCACACACACACGTGTGAGGATTGTCTGTGATTCCCTCACGCTCTCTGTCTGTGCTTCAGTATTGAGTCTCAGTTAGAGGTCGAGGCAGAGGTCATGCGCTCGTCTCAGAGAGAGCTCCTGTCCGTGGATGACACCGTCTACATGCCGGATCACGATCGAGTCCCCGTGAATCGCGCCCTCATCCAGAAAGCAGGTTACCTCAACATCAGGAAGTACGGGTCACATGATCTCGGTCAGACTTGATGAAGTGAGGAGGTGAGGTGTCAGGTTTAACACACTGAGCTCTGTGTCCCGCAGTAAGACGGGGCTGGTGACCACGGCGTGGGACAGGCTGTTCTTCTTCACGCAGGGGGGGAACCTGATGTGTCAGCCGCGGGGCGCTGTGGCAGGCGGGATGGTTCTGGATCTGGACAACAGTTCTGTCATGGCCGTGGAGTGTGAGGACCGGCGATACTGCTTTCAGATCACTTCACCCAACGGCAAAACGTACGGAAACAGTGTTTGTGGGTTTGAACCTGTGAACCTTGAATGTGTGAAATGTTAATATAATTTATTAGTGCTGGGCAAGTTAACGCGTTATTATCGCGTTAACGCATTTATTAATTAATGCCGACAATTTTTTTATCGCGCGTTAACGCAGTTTTTTTTATTATTATTATTTCGAAATTCCGTTGCTCACTGGCTCTGAATACACATAGGCCTACAGTCAAACTATGATCACAGGAGGGGTGGGATGTTGGTCAGCCAGCAAATAACCCACCCAAACAAGCAGTGGAGGGGCTTTGGCAGGTTCTCTCAGGTGAACAGAAAGGGAGACAGCGCTCCGCGAGTGAATGACAGGCGCTCTATGGATAGTAACCATGGCAACGGCTTCTGTGCGCTACGCAGCTGTAGTCTTTTTAACTTAAATTAAAATTATACATAACTTTACCTGATAGGCCTGCGTTTAGTTTAGCGGGGATGCTCTGCCATGTGAATTCCCTCCTGTTGATGTCCTGATAACTATTTAGATTCTGGAAACTCACAAACAGCGAGCCGAGGATCAGTCTCTCTTCCAATGATTTGTGCTGCGCGTCGTGTACAAAAAGTTAGATGATTCAACTTCGGCAACGCGCGGGCGCGTGCGTGAGGCGAGCATGACCGCAACAGTTTCACAGGAACGCACCCGCTTGTCGCTGCACCTGTGCTCGACCACTTCACCTCACTCTAGGCTGATTTATAATTCTGTGTCGGACCTACGCCGGAGCCTCTACGCTATCCACCTGTTTCCGGGGGGCGCTACTGTAAAAAATAAAGTGGGTGCAACTTCCGGTCAGGCGGCGGAAGTAGCATACCAATGGTATTTTGTGTGCTATTTAGCGAAGAGGCTAGGTGTTTTTCAGATAATATTTTACTATTTAAAATAAGTCGCAAACCTTTATGAGAGATGTCGTTACGGAGCTCAGGGACAACATGTGCGGTTCGCGGTTGTACATAGGCCTATAACCGGACTAAACTAATTCAGTGGCAAATAACCGGACTAAACTAATTCAGTGGCAAATTGTATTATCCAACAATCTTGGACTAAAGATTTTAAGTGAAGGCTACTGTGAAGCAACATATTCAGAACATGAATGACACACAGTAAACATTTCATAGTATATCTAATATAATATAGGCTATATATATTTCTCAGGTCTGTAAGGCAAGTAGACGCTGAGTTTCGGTTCATTTATGAGACGAGCTGCAGTTCAGGCGCCAGCGCCTCCGTGTCTTGATTATTGTCTGCTATATTTACCGCTACTTATTATTTATTAAATCCAGGTAAATTGTTGATGAAACATTGATTGAAATTAAGATACAATTAATACAAAACGAAATTAACTTTAAATAAAGGCTCAGTGCTTTCAAAAAGTTAAAGTTTTTTTTTTGTGTCACCCTCGTGTATTTCCCTCGTATTAAATACAAAATGCATGTGCTATATCTAATGTCTGGACTCCTTTATTGATATGATATGATATATGTATATAAACCGAGGTTTCAATAGCCTAAATGCATTTTCGGAGAATTTATATTTTGACTGCAAATGTCACGTCCATAATGCTGGACTCGCCCAATTTTAAATAATTTATCCTCAACTAGTTTTGTGGTGTAGGTCTACAAATTTTATAATGTTAACTTCAAATAATACAAATAGTAAAGATATGGTAGCTATCTGGACGGGAAGGATATCTCTGGGAGTGGGAAGGGCGTATCGTGATTCTGCCTTCCCTGACCGCGACACAGGTCCGTGGATCTGAGTATCGCGATTTCGGTTTTATTTAACATGATTCTTTTTTATTACTATTTAGGAACAAACAAGGGTCTCTGTTTAAAAAAACGCCGACTCGCACCGGCAGTCCAGAGCACCGCAGCGCATATCTTCAAGTTTAGCCATAACCGAATGTCCAGTTTAACTGCCACAAGTTGATCTTGTAATAAAGAACTCATCGTGGAAAAATACGCTGTATTTTTGTATTTTCATTGCATTTGTAATTGATAAAAAGTTAAATAAATTAAATAATACATTTTAGTATAAGTATAAATATTAATGATTAATCGATAGTCGAATGAATGAATGAGTGTCACGTTTCGCTTGTTTACTTCGAACCGGAAGACGCACCCACTTTTGACGCAAGGCCTCATGGGACGTAGGAAACTTGTGGATAGACTACGCGTTGGTTTTCATTATATATCTGCGTCGTTGTCCGCGTTGACGCGCAATTACACATGCAGAGGGAGAGTGTACGCGCACTACACAGCTACGGCGTGAGTTCGACGCAGAAGTATAAATTGGGCTTTACCTCTGTTTAATGTAATCTTACGTGGGAAACCATCGCATGCCATGACCAAACCTAAGCTGCTATCAGAGAAGTAACGTTGGTTGACTTATATCTGTAGTAGTGATCATGACCCGTCCCTTATAGACTGTTTCTGCTGCTCCCTGATACAAGATACCTGTTCAGAAAAAAAAGAAAAAAAGAAAAGAAAACTGGACTCGTTTTAACAAGCTAGCTAAAAAGTAATGCCCTGGCAGTGGCAAATAGCTTTGTTTAAATATTTGATTTGATTACATTAATGTTTAGGTTGAGATTTAGAAGAAATATTTTATTGATATTGTGTAAAGGGAATACTGCTGGTATAAAAGCACCTTATTTGTTTAAAGTTTTTGCAAACCACATGTTATTGCACTTGTGTAGCAGTACATTTAAATCAAAAGTGCGCAATACAGTACTTAAGAATTCATTATTCAATTCTGCGCGTAACAATGCGATTAATCGCGATTAATTGCAAGAAAATAATGCGATTAATCGCGATTAAATTTTTTAATCGTTGCCCAGCACTATAATTTATATATCATTTAATAGATATAAAAAATATATGAACACATTGTTTATAATTTCAATAAAAAATATTTCCGTATATTTAAATTTAAATAAATATATAATATATATATATATAACATGGTATATTATGATATATAATTATATAACTATAATTATACATAATTGAATGTATGTTATTTATATATGAATATAATTTCATATATTTTAAATATATATATTAATTACATTTTATTAATTATAATATTAATATTATATATTTCCATATACTCCAATTTAAAAAAATATGTATATATATATATATATATAATGGTATATTATGTTGATTTTATGGTAATTATAGAACTATAATTATATATAATTTAATGTATATTCATTGTATATATATTTATTTAATAAAACAAATAAATATGAGAAGTAAAATAAGTAAAAGTAAAATTTCAATACATTTCCAATTTACATTTACATGTAAAAATGATATACTTATAAAATACTAAAATGAACATACATTAAGTATATATGTATAGATAGATAGATAGATTGATAGCATCTCTATATTCCTAGATTAAATTAATTTGATTTTAAGTTTAAATCAGCTCTGATGAATCATTCCCTCACTGAACTGCAGGTTATGTCCGACTCAACTACATAATACACAAAACTAAAATACTAATGTTTTTTTAACTCCAGCCATTGTTAAATAGATAGGGTATATCTATATATGACCCAAAAATATGGGTCATAGTTCTGAAGGGAACGTTCATTCCCCCAGTGATCCCTCATGATGAAGGTCCTGCTGAAGGATTGAACACAGATTAATGAGGAGCGGATCTGCAAATCTGATCATCATTCCTGCGCTTCTCCTGAAGTTCACACACTGCTCTCCTGATGTTTACACACTGCTCTCCTGATGTTTACACACTGCTCTCCTGATGTTCACACACTGCTCTCCTGAAGTTCACACACTGCTCTCCTGATGTTCACACACTCTGATTGTTTCTCACTCTGTCTTCAGGTCTCTGATTCTTCAGGCCGAGAGTAAGAAGGAATATGAGGAGGTATTTACACGCCTTAATAAAGATGGTTTACAAAAAGCAAAAGATTAGAATAGATTGATTTATACAACATGATGATGTTTATCTCTTTCTTCACACGTTTTTCATTTGTATCCACAGTGGATTTGCACCCTGAACAACATTTCCAGACAGATTTATCTAACCGACAATCCTGAGGTATTTATCTACCCATCTATCCGTCTATCCGTCTATCTATCTATCTGTCTGTCTGTCTGTCCGTCCGTCCGTCCGTCCGTCCGTCCGTCCGTCCGTCCATCCAGCTATCTATCTATCTGTCTGTCTGTCCATCCATCCATCTATCTATTTATCTATCTGTCTGTCTGTCTGTCTGTCTATCTATCCATCTATCTATCTATCTATCCATCTATCTATCTGTCTGACTGTCTATCTGTCAGTCTATCCATCCGTCCATCCGTCCATCCATCCATCCATCCATCCATCCATCCATCCATCCATCCAGTCTGTCTGTCTGTCTGTCTGTCTGTCTGTCTGTCTGTCTGTCTGTCTGTCTGTCTGTCTGTCTGTCTGTCTATCTATCTATCTATCTATCTATCTACTTAAACACCCATCATGAGGATGCCCAGGAAGTTTTTAAAAGAGGTGCTTTTAACACGGCCTTACATTTCAGTAGTTACTTTACTGACCTTACAGAAAGAGGGAGATCAATCCATCCATCCATCCGTCCATCCGTTTTTTGCTGTTGTTTTCAGGCTGTGGCGATCAGGTTGCACCAGACGGCTCTTCAGGCTGTGACGCCCATCACCAGCTTCGAGAAGAGAGCTGAAGGTTCCCCTAACCCTGACCGGTACGAATATTTCACATCTGAGGATGACGACTAAACACTCATTTGATTCCTGTTCACTCCTGTATTTGTAGTTTATTGCAATCTGTTAATACATTTTTATAAAGGATTTGGTTTAAAAAAGTCAGTTTTTCTCTGATGGGTAGAGCGAAACCAGGTGGCGTGACCCCTAGAGAGCCTCAGAAACCCCCTGCGACCCTCGAGCCCGAGGATCTGATCGCCCCGGGAACGCCGATCCAGTTCGACATCGTTCTGCCCGCGTCTGAGTTCCTGGACCAGAACCGAGCCGGAGCAAGGTCAGAGGTCAACAATCACCTGAACACGTGAACAGTCTGTTTGCCCTTTTTTAGTGAAGTGTTTGTATAGATTTATCATTTTACAGCCCGTTTATGATTTTACAGTGTGTTTATAGTTTTACTGTCTGTGTAAAACTGCTCAGTTTTAACTGCTTGTGTTCTGACAGACGCACAAACCCCTTCGGTGAGACGGAGGACGATGACAGCGGTTCAGACACACATGGTGAGACGAGCCCGTTTCAACTCACTGTTTACCAATTTTACAATTAAAAAAAATATATATATTATTATATATACATTTTATGATTTTGAAAATCACTGTATTACTTTGAGAATTAAATCAAAAGTAAAATCTCACAATATGAGTAATCACAGATGGCATTAATTTCGATGATTGCGTTATTTTACATATGCATCTGCTTACATATGATATCGCTTGTTTCTTTTTCTTCTTCTTCGCCTGTGTTTTTGATAAGGAGATTCAGTACTCTTTCAGCAGATGTGTAATAGCGCCCCCTACCGTATAACAATGAAAACGCGGAAAGACGGAAAATTTCCGGGCAATGTCGGGGAAAGAGTTAAAAATCACTGAATTATAGAAAAAGTAAAAGCTCACATTATGATGAGGATTATGATTATTTACATATTATGCTCCTCAAATAGGGTTTATTTTCTTTTTGTGAAATATCATTTCTTCCTTCTCCTCTCTGCAATCTCCCAGATTCCCTCCTGCAGCAGGTGTTTGCTGTGCGGTTCTTGGGATCGATGGCCGTTCGGGCCGGTCACACACAGGAAGTGATCTATGAAGCCATGAGGCAGGTTCTCGCCGCTCGCGCAATTCACAACATCTTCAAAACCACCGAATCCCATCTGATGGTCAGCAGTGCCTGCATTCGGTGCGTCGAGCGTCTCACTTCTGAAATGCAGTGTTTCAAATATTGACATTTTTTCAGGACTCTCGGGGGGGCTTAAAATGTTTTTGTTTCTGCCGACAGATTGATTGATCCACAGACGCAAGTCACCAAAATCTGTGTAAGTGTTTATTTCTTTCTAACACTGCTCACTGAACTGAAATCTGTCTACATCTCAGCTGTGTGTGTGTGTGTGTCAGTTCCAGCTGAAGGACGTGTCTCAGTTTGCGGCCCATCAGGAGAACAGCAGGCTGATGGGGTTCGTTCTGGAGGGGAGCGACTGGAGCAACGGAGGCGAGCATGAACCCTCCTTCAGCGTATTCGTGTTTGAGAGTAACACTGAAGGAGAGAAGGTCAGTTTGCAAAACCATAAACCATAACGCTTACTCACGCTTCTCACATTTAATATCTGATTATCTCCTGGGATTTGTGCTGTTTCTCCTCAGATCTGTTACACGATAAACCTGGGGAAAGAGATCTCAGAGGCAAAGAAGGTAAAGCAGAACATCTGACATCCAGTGTAAAAACAGCATAATATAATATTTTTATATAACATAATATGATATATAATTTGAAATCGATTTAATGTCTGTAATGTGCTGTTTTTTAAAGTGAAAAAAAAAAAATATATATATATAAATATTAAATGTTTCTGTAAAATATCACTGTGTATATTGGATATTTACCATGGTGTGTAAATATAAATGAAATGTCAAATATTTTTAAATGTAATTTTTTTTTATGAATACGTTAGTATATTATATAAACGTTATTAATATTCATATTTATCAATAGGAATTATATATATATATATATATATATAGCTTTTTAAATAAAATAATTAAGGATATATTAGTTTTTAATAACAGTAATATTATACTAATATATTAAGACTAAACGAAGAATATATGTATATATATATAAATAAATTTATAAACTTGAATGTATTAAATGTAAATATATTTTTAAACAAATCAAAAATATAAAATTATTAGTATAATATATTATACTAAAGTCTTTAATATTCATATTTATTCATAGTAATATTATACATTCATATTTTTTATTTAAATATGATATATAAGAATATTAAAGATATTGTTTTCAATAGTAATATTTTATACTAATATATATTAAGAATATATGTAATCTAATACATTTATATTTTATGTTTATAAACTTGCATTGGATGGAAGATTAAGGATGGATTATTATTGGTTTATATCATTTTTCAAACTTGTGTCCGAAAGTGTAGTCATTACATTTAGTGGTTATGCAAACATATTGTTTTTAAACGTGCTCTAATAAATCATTTATATATGTATATATATACAAAAATAATATATATACATATATGTATTATTATTATATATATATTTTTTAAGAACGTATCGTAAGTAGGGTCAGTTTTTGATTTCTTCATTGTGATTCTCCTGAGTTTGATGTTCATGTGTGTATCAGGATCCTGAAGCGCTGGCCCAGCTGATGAAGTCAATGCCCCTGACAAACGACGGCAAGTTTCTTCTGCTGGAGAGCGAGACGGGAGAAGCAGCGGAAGCTTCCGGACAGGATGACCAGGAGTCAGAGGCCTGATCTGAACACACACACACACACACTTCCATTACCTGCTGCTCTTCTCCTGTCCTCCCTCTATCTCTCCAGACAGACTACATGAAGGAAAGCAACAGGTGGTCGAGGGAACGCCACTCGTTTGTTTAACACTTACCCAGTTTTAGATGCTCACGATAGAAGAGATGAAGGTGTCAGTCTTGTCTTAACCTTTCAGTTCGAAAACATCAGACACGGGTTTACTTGTTAAAGGAATAATTCACCCAAAAATGTAAATTCTCACCATTTCCTCAGCAAATAATAGTTTCAAATTTGGTTTGTTCCTCATGCCAATAGTATTGCATGACTCTGAATATAGTGCATGAGTACTATGAACCAATTTTATTATGGAAATGGTACTTTATAGAGTTAAACAGCTTCAGTTTCACGGTATGGAAAAGAGCAACTCAGTTTTCTTTTTTGGGTGTACTGTCCCTTTAAGAAAGGGTCCGCGTTTTAGCGATTCTAATTGCATTTTGATTTTCTTTGTATTTTTACAGTTAAAATGGTTTCATAACGTCAGATGTAGTTTCAGCTACAAGCTGATTTTTTAATACCTAATAGTTCAATCATAATACAGGAGAATTTCTTGTTTTTCACACTACATTGTCAGCAAACAGAACAATGAAACCTTGAACCTTTATTTGCACTTTCTTGGTTCCTGTTGCATCTGACAGATTTTTTCAGCTCATCATAATTAACATTCCATACAACTACCATTCCACTTTTATTGTGACGCTGTTTATAATTAAGTCTCGCAAATCTGGAATGAATCTCAATTTGCATACTGCATCTCAAATGTCAGCACGTTGAACACAGCGGCTTGAATGTTTCAGATGGAGTTTTGAAATATGGATTCATGCATGCTAATATTACTTTGAAAGAGACGTTTGTGTTGCTGTTGGTAAAACGGCGAGGAATACAAAGCTGAAGGCAGCACTCATACACACTTAAACCTAAATGTTATTGAATTTGAAGGTAACTGATTTTGCTAGATGGCAATTCATGCAGATATTACAAATTAACCATCACCAGTGAAGTATTGCGTAGAAGTATGCAAATTGGGATTCAGCAGAATGCAAAACAAAATTGCACTTTTTTTGGTTGTCATTTTTTTTTAACACACTTTAATTTAACTTCCTGTTGTCTGTTTACATGTAATACCTTTTACAATACTTAGAATGAAATAGGAAATTCAGACAAATCCTGTAGGTATATTTTAACATTCATTCTGTGGAAAAATTAATCTCAGGGTGAGTCTGGTAACAAAACGAAATAGTTGTTCCAAACCTTTTTGTTGTTTTCCCCCCTCAGTGTTTCCTGTGTGATTGGTTTGGTCTGCAGGTGGAGCCGCACATCCACTGCGCTTCATTAGGTACATGCTCATTTATCTGTGATCGTTTGTTTGTACTGTGTCGAAGTAACCTTCTGAAAGTGGTTTGCTAGTGATTTGAATGAAGTTGAACTGTTGTTTACATTGAACACAAACTGATCCTGAAGTGTTCCTCAAACTTTAAATATGCCTCAGTAACAATCTGACATTTAACCTGCGATGAGCTTGAGCATGATGTATGCTGAAAAATAAAATCATTCATCAACATGATGTGCAGCAGTTATTGGACTGTCAGATTCGGCCCATGTATTATCTTTTCAGAATGTAAAACTCTTTAATAAAGCTTTGTGACCATTTCTAACTTAAGAGTCATGAGAAAGCAATCTGAAAATTAAATATTTTATTTGACATCACATCATTCAGCTTTTGTGGATTAAAGCGTCACGGCACAACATGATCTGAGTTCGTCGGACCGCTTTGGCGATAAACACACCACACATCCTGACGTGAACACTGAAGCAGGAGGGCTCATTTCACACACACACACGGGGCAATCAAGAGTCTTTGTAGTAGTTATTGAGGTTGATCCGTAACAGGAAGTCCTCCAGATGGGGCTGATAGCCTTTATCCACCAGTTTGGTCACCACTGTAGAAAATCATATACACTTATTTAACTCGGGTTAAAAGGAACAATTATCCATTGAATTTTTTTAAAATTGAAATTATGATTTTTCTTCTTTTGAAAGCTTATTTACAAAATGGCTAAAACAGCATTAAAACACTTTTTTTACTAGTGAGCAAAATTATCGTGTAAAAGAAAGTTATGGTAATTCTGTTATTCTGGCGCAAGAAACCCTGACTGACATTTAAGGAATGATAAAACGCTACAAAAGTGTGTGATATGACCCCTTTAGACTAATATAGCTGTTTTATTACACGTCTGAGAGTCCTGCTGGAACATTTGGCTTGTACGGATCTCTGCTCAAGAACAAGCTGTATTTGTGACGACTTTGCTGGCAATAATACAGTATTTATTTAGCCAGTTTAATTTTTTAAAGACTGTGCCATCTGGTTAGTTTTACAGCGTCGTCTCGTCTTGCAAACTGTGCATATGACAGCAATAATAAAGAGATATTTTTGTGGGATTTGTGGTTTAATTCTCAACAACAACAACAAAAAAGATGGCAATAGATTCAACATGTCTGATTAATTAACTGAACATGTCTGATTAATTAACTGAACATGTCTGATTAATTAACTGAGATGATCTTCAGCATGGATGAGCTCAACATGATAAAGCCGTAATGTCCTGCCAACGTTTTCAAGAGAAAGTATATGAATTTATAACTGTCATGTATTATTGCAAATAATAAATGCTAATAAATTTAAGCATTGCCAACAGTTACTTTTTTGATAAAATAGAAATTAAGAAAATATATATTTTTTGATTAGTTGATAAAACATTTTTAGAAACATGTAAACGTGTAACGTAAACATGTTATTTATTGAAAAAAAAAAAAAAAATGTAAAAAATAAATAAATAAATGTAACCGACATACAGTCAAATTAGTGGGAAAAACTACTTGCCTATTAAAAAATTATGCATATGGATGCAAAGAAATCGAAACATTGAGAAAATCGCCTTTAAAGTTGTCCATTTATGTTCGCGACTGTGCTGCATTCACTCACAAAAATAAATATTTTATATATTTATGGTAGGAAATTTACAAAATATCTTAATGGAACATGATCTTTAATTAATATCCTAATGATTTTTGGCATAAAAGAAAAAAAAGATAATTTTGACCCATATAATGTATTGTTGGCCACAAATATACCAGTGCTACTTGTGACTGGTTTTGTGATCCGGGGTCGCATATTATAACAAAAATACAATATCGAGAAGACAATTGTCTAACAGTTTAAATGAATCACTTCAAACTATGATTCAGCAATTTGCTTCAAAACAAAAATTCTATTTGAGTCAAATAAATAGGTGAATATTGATTAATATGCTGGTATATAATATATATATATATATTTAATATTTAAAAAAACCTGCATTGATTACTTTCAACTTTCTTTCTTTTTTGTATTTTACTTTTGTATTTTGAATGTACTTGTTTATTGCTGTCCTGTCCAAATGTTCTAAGCCAATTCAAATCAAATACACAAATACTGATATTGAGGAATAGTTGTTTTCAGCTATATCTCATTATCGCATTGTTCTGATGACGGTAAGGCACACACATCTCTCTGTCTGTATCTGAGTTAGCAGGTGTGGCGCTCTAATCTTATCGGCCCCTGTCACACCTGTGATCTCTCAGCGTTTACGCCTGTGGCAGCAGCTCACCTTTGAACAGGAAGCGGGAGTAATACTTGAAGGTGTTGTAGGACTGCTGCATGGCGATGAAGCTGGGGTGCACCGGCTCCCCCTGCTGGAGCTCCCACGGCTGTGCGATCAGCTGACCGCGAAACTTCAGGATCAGGCTGAAGATGCTGTGGATGATGTTCATGACGGGGGCGGCTTTCTCCGTCAGCAAACCCCTGAGAGGATAAATCACTTCTCTAGATATCTGTATATTAATCACTGAATATGTCATGTGGGACACGGGTCCTCACCTGAAGATGGCTCTATTGAGGTATTCGGCGTGTGTGTGGTGAATGGCGTCCAGATCGTTGGCACTGCTCAGTTTGTGTGTGAACTCGCTCCAGGACACCTGGAGGATCTGGTTAGCGATGTAGCCCTGGATCACCTTCACAAAGTGCTGCATCTCGTGTCTGTACAGCTGCAGCTGATGGAACTGAACGGAGCGACCGGCACCTTTCACCAGCGCTGAGAGACAGGAGGAAATGTTAGTTTTCATTGTTATTATTAAGGGCAACACCTTGAACTCTTCATCATGTTCCTCAAACCATTCCTGAACAATGTGTGCAGTGTGACAGTGCATTATCCAGCTAAAAGAGCCACTTCCACCAGGAACACCAGTGTCATGAAGGGCTGTACCTGCTCTGTAACAATGTTTAGGAGCCGACGTGTCAAATTTACATCCACATGAATGACCAGATCCAGGGATTCCCAGCAGAACATTGTTCAGAGCGTCACACTCCCTCCATCGGGTTGTTGTCGCCCAACAGTGCCGGACCAGGTGCGACACAAGCCTTGCCGTTTCAGAGATACTCAGACCCAATCGCCTTGCCATAAAAATTTGGCCCGTGTCAAGTCACTCAGATCTTTATTCCTGCCCATTTCTCCTGCATCCAACATGTGGATTACAAGATCTGATTGCTTGCTTACCATCTAATCTATCCAGACTATAATATGTGGTCTTGTTGGCAGCTCACTAAGTTTTGGAACAAATCTATACAGACTCATTCTGACAGATTTAAATAACAGTAGCTTTGATGAGAACTGAATCGGATGTTTCATACATTTAGTGGGAGAACAGTAAAAAAGCGGGGCAGAAATCTTACCCGTCCTCTTGAGGTGAAACCAGACGTCTCGGAGCGACCACACCATGTGTTTGAGCTGCAGCAGGAAGGAGAAGAGTCTGTTGTATTTATTCAGACAGCTGTCTGTGATGACGATATTCACTGGCCAGTCCACCTACAGAACCAGAGAAAGATCAGGAAAAAAATGTCCAACTCTTCAGAAACTTCAGACTACAGGAAGACAGTGAACGCCTCTGACCTTGTATCGGAGCTCGAGACAGTTCAGCGAGTCTGGAGCGTGAGGGTGGAAGATCTCAGGAAGGTATCTCAGAGCAAACGTGAAGTGAGCCGCCTGCTCGCTGTCCCCATGAATGCTGTACTGTAACGCCTTATTCAGAATGGAGTTCAACACCAGCGGGGTCAGCAGCTCGCCGGGGGTCTGACCACTGCCCAGCTAAACACACGGTGCACAATAAGAAGCATTGTAAATATTTGTATGCTACACTTATGTGACTATGTTAAATCTAATTTTGTGTAAAAATGTCTTAAAGGGGACCTATAATGCACTTTTTCAAAGTCTTGTTTTTAAGCTCTACTATAATAGGTAGGGCTGCACGATTATGGCTAAAATGATAATCAGGATTATTTTGATCAATACTGATATCACGATTAATTATCACGATTATTTGTTGATTTTAACCAAAACAAATTTTATTGTCACATAGGCCAACTGCTTTCACATCCATATTGTGCTACATTCCTGCTAATGTACAAATATGTGCATTAAAATAAAACAGGTCCTCTTATTCACCAAAATTCAGTGCATCTCCTTAAAGAATAAATAAAAATGAGTAAAACAAAGAAAATGTAGCAAAACTTCAACGGGGGACTATTTTACATAGTGTAAATATATTTTAGGAAGCAAAATATAAACTTGCATTGTTCCTGCATAATGGATGTGAATAAAACTCAAAATATACAATCAATAATAAACAAATATTCCATAACAGAATGTAACCAAATGAGAACATTTCAAGGCAGAACTGCACTATGGAAGTTCGATTAATGGATAAAATTCAGAGTCATTGTTATTTGACGCTTAAGAAACGTAAAGCCTGGTTGTGGTACGGTGTCAGTGATTAGTTGTGAAATCTTACTGCATAAATTGAATCTATTTAATCATCCATATGAAAGTTTATGTGCTCTAATTATTTCTATTTATTAAACAATAGTTCAAAACAAGACGTTTGTAGTACTGATTATTGGAGTCCATTAATCGAACTTGCATGCCTCTTATATAGTAATTATATATTACTATGTACTATGTATCAAATTTACTAATGCTCACACTCGGTCTCTCATGTGCACTTTCACTTGGTCTCTCTCGCACGCAGACACACTCGGTATCTCTCGCGCACTTTCGAGCGCGCTCTTGGACACAAGGTCTCTCTTGCGCACTGGGGCTCATGGAGGCACGTGATCAGACAGTGGTTTACGGAGCGCTAGATTGGCTTTGCAAAAAAACAAAAACCTTTGATACGGAGCGTTCTGTGAATGGAATGACGCATTTTAAATATTGCTCGATCACGCAAATTTGATCGTGGGAAGCCAAAATCGTGATCGTGATTAAAATTCGATTAATCGTGCAGCCCTAATAATAGGTTTTCATGCTTCAATGTTCAAAACATATTTTTCACATATTTGACTTTGTTGCAGCTCCTCTCTTCCCAGTCTGTCAGTAACACTTTGTTTAGTTTCTGTCTATATGAACCCCCTCCTTCTGAAAAGCACTATGTGCTCTGATTGGTCGGCTGGACCAGTGTGTTGTGATTGGTCAAGCACTTTGAGCGAATTTGGGAAATGTTACCATTATCACGAGTTTTAACACACTACTAATGCAACTCAAACAGGCCCCGCTCCTTTATTGGCGTATTAGGCAGGAATTATTTTAATGAGGAATACTGCAATGTGTTCGCAAACTCAAGACTACAATGGAGGCGTTTCAGGGAGTTCAGAAAAAGTGTTTACTGATATAGAGAATAACTCCCGCTGGAGGGACTTTGTAACTTTGTAGAACTTTTTCATGCTCAAACAGCAACATAACAAAGAAAGATGAACATGCATAATGCATAATAGGACCCCTTTAAGCTCTTCACATCAGATTTCTGGGCTTAGTGTAAGTGAAAACTGGCTTAGACCTTCTCGAAGAGCTGATCGCTGAGAGAGAGGGCAAACTCTCCATCCTCCATTAACAGGAAATGCCTGAGAGTCTTAAAATGCTTTTCCACGCCCAACTCCACGAAAAAATAATCCACCACGGCCTTATTTACCATGGACACACTAAGAGAAAGAGAGAGTTTCAAATGTACAAATTCGAATGTTTAGCGTACAGGGATTTTTGCGCTTGTGCTGTGTGTGTGTGTGTATGTTGGTGTACAGTATCGGTCAAGTTTGGAAATATATTATATAAACAAAAACTTTTATGTTAAGTGTGTGTGTGCGTGTGTACAGTATCGGTCAAGTTTGGAAACATATATAAACAAAAACTTTTATGTTAATCGCGATTAATCCATTTGACAGCACTACAACCCAGCTGTAGTTTACATACTGTGTAATCAGTGGTGTTGTAACAGAGTGTTTCATGAGTACAGGAAGTGGCATCATCTCGCTGAGCTGAACAGCCGTGGCATCGGTGGCCCGGTACAGGGAGGGGTCGACAGGTAGGCCGTTCGGGCCCCGTGTGACCTGAAGCAGCAGCTCAGACTCTGGGGCCGCAGCTAGAGCAGGAACGACAACACAAACCTCTCTGTTTCTGATATATAAAGAAAAAAACTCCAGTGGTTCAGGATGAAGACAGCTGGTCCGGTACTCACTCAACAGGCCGTATAAGTCCTGGTACTGCTCGACTTGGTACTGTGAGGCCAGGCTGAGAAGATAGCGATCCTCTGGACTCTTTTTAGGGGACAATCCTAGTCCAAGAGCCCAGACAGACAGTCCCTCATCCAGGGAGAACAGCTCACTAGGGGGCGCTGCATTACAACATAACAAATACAAATAAGAAATCATTAACCACAGTGAATTTACTTTAGTGTATGACCAACAGACATCAACAAAAAAACATAAAATCATAAAATAAATAATTCTTAAAATTAGAAATCTGTACCTATGTGTAAAATGTCACTTCTAAAGAAAATGGCAGTTAAATTTTTTTTATCAGTTTAAAATTCTGAAGTTTTTCTGAAAGTAACTAAGGGTGCTAAACATTTGTGCAGTTGCGTTCTCACCGTGGGTGTCTGTGTCAGCTGGTGTCTCTGTGTCTCCTGATGCTCGGTCAAATTTGTTTGGTAGTCTGTCAGGATACAAACTCCCTGGCACCACCCCGCCAACCACGCAGCCCATGCCCAGAGCAGAGTCTGATGTGTGCGCACGGGCTTCGCTGTATAGAGAACTGGGTCGAACAGTCTCAATCCCACTGACCACACACCCACTACCCAAGGTAGACTGTGAGGAATGTCCGAACTCACTTCCAGGCAATGCAGAGCGCTGAGGGTCTGCGCCAGATACAACACACCCTAATGTTAGCATGGAGTCCGACGCATGTCCGAAAGCGCTGCCAGGCAGAGGGGTGGATGAAGGGGCAGCGTCTGGCATCACACAACCCACTTTAAGAGTGCTGTCAGAAGAGTGACCAAATTTGCCCAAAAGTGGACGAGAGGCGGCGACATCTGACACAAACTCACCCACCTTTATATGGGCATCAGAGGCGTGGCCATGAATATTAGCGGTAGGGATGTGAGTATTTACCTCAGAAATGTGTTCGCCAACCCTTATATGGGCGTCAGAGGCGTGGCCATGGATGTTAGGGGTTGGAAGAAAAGTGGTTACCTCAGAAACATGTTCACCAACCCTTATATGGGCGTCAGAGGCGTGGCCATGAATATTAGCAGTAGGGATATGAGTATTTACCTCAGAAATGTGTTCACCAACCCTTATATGGGCGTCAGAGGCGTGGCCATGGATGTTAGGGGTTGGAAGAAAAGTGGTTACCTCAGAAACATGTTCACCAACCTTTATATGGGCGTCAGAGGCATGGCCATGAATATTAGCAGTAGGGATATGAGTATTTACCTCAGAAATGTGTTCACCAACCCTTATATGGGCGTCAGAGGCGTGGCCATGGATGTTAGGGGTTGGAAGAAAAGTGGTTACCTCAGAAACATGTTCACCAACCCTTATATGGGCATCAGAGGCGTGGCCATGGATGTTAGGGGCTGGGAGAAAAGTGGCTACCTCAGAAACATGTTCGACAACCCTTATATGGGCGTCAGAGGCGTGGCCATGGATGTTAGGGATTGGAAGAGAAGTGGTTACCTCAGAAACATGTTCACCAAACCTTATATGGGCGTCAGAGGCGTGGCCATGGATGTTAGGGGTTGGAAGAGAAGTGGTTACCTCAGAAACATGTTCGCCAACCCTTATATGGGCGTCAGAGGCGTGGCCATGAATGTTAGGGGTTGGAAGAGAAGTGGTTACCTCAGAAACATGTTCGCCAACCCTTATATGGGCGTCAGAGGCGTGGCCATAGATGTTAAGGGTTGGAAGAGAAGTGGTTACCTCAGAAACATGTTCGCCAACCCTTATATGGGCGTCAGAGGCGTGGCCATGAATGTTAGGGGTTGGAAGAGAAGTGGTTACCTCAGAAACATGTTCGCCAACCCTTATATGGGCGTCAGAGGCGTGGCCATGAATGTTAGGGGTTGGAAGAGAAGTGGTTACCTCAGAAACATGTTCGCCAACCCTTATATGGGCGTCAGAGGCGTGGCCATAGATGTTAGGGGTTGGAAGAGAAGTGGTTACCTCAGAAACATGTTCGCCAACCCTTATATGGGCGTCAGAGGCGTGGCCATGGATGTTAGGGGTTGGAAGAGAAGTGGTTACCTCAGAAACATGTTCGCCAACCCTTATATGGGCGTCAGAGGCGTGGCCATGGATGTTAGGGGTTGGAAGAGAAGTGGTTACCTCAGAAACATGTTCGCCAACCCTTATATGGGCGTCAGAGGCGTGGCCATGAATATTAGCGGTAGGGATGAGAATGGTCACTTCAGAAACATGTTTGCCAGCCCTTATATGAGCGTCAGAGGCCTGGCCACGGATATCAGAGGAGGGCTGGGATGAGATCAGTGCTGGAGCAGGATCACGACTGTTATTTCTCGTATGAGTATTAGACTCTGACTCATGGAAGCTTATGTGAGGAGACACAGATTGTTCTTCCTCTGGCTGAGAACAGTGAGAGGGCTGGCTGACACTCTCACAGGACTTGGCTTTCTCTGTTGGCTCCTGTGTGGCTTGCTTTGGCTCTGAACCTGTGCTGGCCGCCGAGGGCTCTGTTCCTGTCTCTTCTCCAGTTGGTTGTTTTTCTGCACACTGGCTATCGCGCTCTGCCTCACATGTTCGCTCTTGAGTGGTTTGTGTAGGGGTGTTTGACTCCGAGCGGATTGGACCCTTGTTCCGCCCCGAGGCAGTGGAGTCTCCCAGCTGCACTGAGCTCTGTGAAGGGTGTCCATGAACACTAGCCTTCGGCTGACCTACTGACACCTCTGGATTGAACTGACCCAATTGGAAGCTGGACTTGGATGCTTGTCCATATGGACAAGGCACAGGGACTGACTCTAGAACTTCGGAAACATTTTTTCCAAGACGTATGTGGGAGGTTGTTGAGTGTGGCTTCTGTGGGTGGGGTTTTTGAGGAAACTGCAACAGGTCAGAACCAATGTCCTGGAGGGCCTGGGTCATGGCACCACTGTCAGGGAAGCGTGGAGGCTTGGGGAGAAAGTCAGCAATGTCAATGTCAATTCCATCTGATATGAGAGCATGCATTTCATCATTGGCATCAGAGCAGAGAGGAGCAGAGGATTCTGGGATAGGAGGATCTGCTGTTTGCTGTTCACTAAGATTCTGCTGTAAAATGTAAACAATTACAACAGTTTAAGCTAAATTTATGACGCTATAGATGTGTATATGTAAAGAACAGCACACAGACCTCAGTGTGTAGTTGTGCAGACTGTTGTTTGTAGGCTGTTTCTGGAGGGGGGCCCTCCAGACCTAAAGGAAACTTCTCCAGAAGAGCCTGAACAGAAATCATAACACCTCAGAGATAAAGATGTCCCCTTATCTATCACAGTACTTTCATGGATGATGCTAACATATACCCTTTGCTAACTGCTGGACATAGGATTACTATTGCAAGTACAACTACCAGACAGTTAAAAGTTTAAGGAACTTAGAAAGGATGGTCCATAAACTGAGAACTGGAGACTTTCACATGACACCAAAAAAGGTTTGTGTTAGTATAGTTTCTTGCTACAGTATAATTGTAATTGAAAAATGTAATATTTTTTTAAAATAATTTTCTTGTAAAAAATAAATGAATAAAGCATTATATACTTACAAATATACATTTTAGTCAAATAAGTTACTAAAAAAAAATTTTTTACAAAGAAAAAGAAAATCACTTTTGCATTAGTAAACAGGTACTAATAATTTTCTATTAAAAATGCAAAAATATTTAACATATTTACGGATATATTTTAGTAAAAATAATTGATTGAAAATGGATAAAATGACATAATATACCCATTGCGATTATCAGAGAAAGATACAAAACATACTCATTACAAATGCATTTTTTTTAAGTTACAAAATAATTATAAAATTAATACTAATTTAATATTACTAAAGAAAACCGTTGCAATAATAGTGCAATAACCCAAACTCTACAAAAAAAACTCAGATGATATCAGACCTGTACGTTCTGTTGCTCTTGCTGCAGGAAGTTTATTCTGCGCTCGTCGAGTTTCATCCTCTGCATCTTCCACATGGCTCTGAGCTCTCGTCTAGCAGCGGCTTCTGATAACTGACCATACTGAGCGATCAGATCCATCCTGAACACACACAGAAAATATATCATTTCATTCTGAATTTCCTTAATGCCTTTGATCTCTCTGGATATTGGAGTCCTTTTATGAAGTGCAACAGTGCAAAAAATACTATTAATTATCTTCACAGTGAAATAGATTTGTATCTATCAAAAATAGCTGCCCACTGCTCCGGTTGTGTGTTCACGGTGTGTGTGTGTGTGTGTGTTCAATTGACACTGCTGTGTGTGTGCACTTGGATGGGTGAAATGCAGAGCACAAATTCCAAGTGCGATGATTTATGGGATGAGTGGTTAATTTACTCATAAGAGAGCACAATCTTGTACCTTTGTCTTTTTTCCTAAATACTTTTTTTGGATTTAATCCAATTTTGTAATGCTATGATTCATCTGAGAGCTGTTTTGGTTCATGGCACATAATGCTTTACTGAATAATTTGCTCAAATGTCTGTGGAGAATATGAAAGGGAAATAAAGTTCCTGTGGGAGGTCACTGCTGCGCTCTACAGCCTCAGCCTCAATCGTTGTTTTTTTTCGGAGCGTTACTGTATGCCGCCCACCGTGCCCGGCGCTCCAGCTGCTCCTCGAGGGCCTGCAGCCTCTGCTCTCGGTCTCTGAGCTCTCGAGCGTAGCTGAAATCATCTTCCTGCTCCTTCCGTCTCGCAGCACTACGCCACTGAAACCACATCCACACAAGTTAGAGCCGCTGAAGACGCTTTTACTGACTGGTTATTAACATGCTCCTCACCTCCTGGTCGAGTTCCAGCTGCTGTTTCATCTCTTCAAATCGCTCTCTCCTCTGGGCCTCCTCCGCCAGACGCTGCGACACCTGGCGGCCTGCAGGGGGCGAGAGTGAAAGCAGCGGGACGTCAGCTTGTAAACTTCATTCATCTGACTCTGTGGGGAGGAACTCCCTCTCGCTGGTCTTCCTGATAATTAATACTTGACCTCCACGAGGAGAACAACTGTGTCCTCCTCGCGTAAAAAACATTGTTTACTTTACACATCAGTGTTATTTTAATAGCATGAGTTTTTGTTAATACTTCGAATAAGATTTTATCCATACACTGTTTTTATTTTCATTTTAAACCTAAACTAAACAAAAAGCTTTTAGTCATAAGCAGAAAAGTGTATCTGTCCCAAATGGCTCACTCAACGTGAACTTCCTGGCCCTTAGGGTGTCCCATTTCTCCTTTTATAATTCAGAAGGCTGCTATATGGGACAGGGCCTATGATGAAAGTCAAGTCTGGCTACGCAAGACTAATTTTACCCAGACAGAAGCTGCTAAGAGCATCAGGTGCATGTGTGTGCGTGCTTGGGTTTTGAAGGGACAGATTTCTGACCTCTGATTCTCTCCAGGGTCTTGGCCGCTGTCTCTCTGACCTGGTTAATGAGCTCCTGTCGAGCCTGTTCAGTCCGCAAGGCCTTATAGAGAGAGGGGAAAATAAAGGAAGACAGATTTCAACGCAAAACAATGAAGCAGATTTTAGCTCAGGTCACAGTGTCCTGATGAAACTGGGTTAATGGACCAGATTTTTAAATCTCATTTGTTGCCATGCCAACAGTACGGGCACCACACTGTTATTGGGTCTCTAAATTTAGTGAGCATACTTCAGACATAAACACTTAACCTGGATGAGCTATTTGGAAAACCTCATAATTACTTTACTATATATCAGTGGCAAGCGGAGCACCATGACAGGTGCAGTACCTTCTCCTCCCTGCTGATGGCGCTGTGCCTAGCGATCGTCTCCATTCGCCCTCGGTACACGGCACAGTCTCTCTCAATCTCCTCAACTTCCTGCAGGGAAAACGTCACAGCGATCCTGGGCACTGGTATATCCGACCAGAAGATGTAGTGCTGTTTAATAGACAGATGGAGTTAAATCTAAACTTCCAAAAATCACCTCAGGTAAAAATGTATTTTATTCAGTAAGGATGCATTAAATTCATCAAAAGTGACAGTAAAGACATTTATAAAGTTCCAAAAGATTTATATTTCAAATAAATGCCATTCTTTTGAACTTTCTCTTCATTAAAGAATCCTGAAAAGTCTCAATTTCAACAAAAAATATTAAGCAGCACAACCGGTTTCAACATTGATAATAATAAGAAGAAGAAGGGCAGCAAATCAGCATATTAGAAGGATCATGTGACACTGAAGACTGGAGTAATGATGCTAAAAATTCAGCTTTGATCACAGAAATAAATGAACCATTTTCTATTTTAATGCATTTTAAAATGTATTTTAAATTGTAATAATATTTCACAATATTACAGTTTTTACCGCATTTTGGATCAAACAAATGCAGCCTCGGTGAGTAGAGACTTTTTTCAAAAACATAAAAAAATCTTCCTGACCCCAAACTTCTGAAAGGCAGTTAAAGCATTGTAAAGTGTTTGAGGGGCACCTGTGGGCAGCAGATTTTCAGAAGATTGATTGTTTTCCCGCAGACGTAAACATCGTTTGCGATGTGTTTGAGGAACACCGGCACACAGTCCTCTGCATCCCGCGAAATGAGAGTGTAGCCCTGCGTCCAAAAGTTCTTATCTGAGGGGACAGAGATTCATTCATTTTTGGGGGGGTTCTGCATAAATGACATATTGATTTTAAGACTTATCACTGATTTAACTGCACACCAACAGCATTTTATTTTTAATCTAATAATGCAGCAGAAAATTAATGGTTTTATCAAGAAATCTAAACATTCAACATAAAATGAAAGCGTGAGATTGAGAAACTCACCTCTGTAGGTCAGATAATCCTCATTGACCTCAATCATAAACTCTTTATAAACGTCACGGAACACGCCACCGTACACCCAGTCCGAAACAAACCTACACACCAACACAGACATTTAGTTAAAGGTACACTATGTAACTTTTTTTGTTCAAAATTAGCTAATGAATAGTCAATACATGAATCCTTCTTCCAAAATGTGGCTTTGTTTTGATTTTGACCCAGATTCACTATGGTAAGCCTCTTATAAGCATTTATATTTGAGATCTGAGCGGATGGTTTTTGTGGGAAATTGCGTACATGCGTCACTCGTCCGTGCGTGTCTCGTCATATCCGTAAATAGAGTAAAGTTGCTCTGGCTACTTTGACGTGTGTCTGGTGTGGGAGTGGCAGAGGTTAGTTGCAACAATAAGCGAGAAAGCTTGACATGGAGCAGCTAAATGTTGAACAAACGCAGAACAGAGGAGTCTGCTGGCTAAAAGAGATAGCGACAGAGCTCGTAATAAAACAAGAATCAACATTGGCTTGGCTTTTCGGAGATGTTGAGAACTGAGGGATTTGAAATGTTGTGAAGGCAACACAGGGGATGATGGTGTTTTTATTACTCAACAGGTGAGTTACTGAAGTTATTGAACAGATAAATACGTAGCTCTCTATCAGAGTTCACTGTAAAGCATTATCGATTGTGAAGGGTCATTTCATTATAGTTGTAGCGCTGTACTGGAATTTATTTTTAAGGAAGTACCGTGTCTATTAAGGGGTGAAGCTACAGTAACGTCTTCAGCTAGACAGATTGAGATCCTTTCCATCTAAACTGGATATATCTCTAGCCTAGTAGTGAATGTATCTCTCTCTTTTTTAGTTATGAGAAAGAACCATATTCATCCACACATTTTCACGCAGAGCCGAACCACAACCAAAAAATAAATGTTTCTGCAAAATGCAGCTTGACAGATGTGGTTTTATGGGAAAGAGCAGCATGAGGATTCATGTTGTACAAGAAAAATAACAGTTGAAGATGAGTAAATAAAAGCAGAGAATCTCTGTTGTGCGCTTAATGGCTGCCAGACACTACAGAAACCATTTCATAGTATCAGTCACTCGGAAAAATATAGTGTCAAAAACCACTCTGCTCTTAAGTGACCTTCTTGAGTTGAGTAACAGATAAATAAGTAAATCGCGATGGAGGAGATGAGTTTCTCACCGTGTGTACGGCTCACAGCTGCTCTTCAGCAGCGACAGCAGCACCGGATGATTCTCATTACTGCAGTTACTCTGAGCTTCATTATACAGACACGACAGCAGTTTTACACCCTAAACACAGACATCACAGCCAATTACACAAACAGCACCGCAGACCTGCAACAGCGACCTGTCTACAACACTTCTGAGCTGAAAACAACGTCTTCAAACTCAACCTCACAGCTATTGTGTCTGTCAGAAGAATGAGTGTTTCTTACCATGGGGAATGTTGCTCGTCCCACACCGGCGATTCCATCCACACAGCACAGTTCTGACAGATACCTGATAAACACACACAGGACATGGATTAACATCTGCTGAAACTGATTTACCTCTTACAGACTACATATTTATGTTACTTTTTTTCCCTCCTGATGTCCACTAATAATGACACTTAGGAATCAGTAATAAAACATGTTTTTGTGCTCAAACTACCGGCCGGTAGTTTAGATTTCTACTTGCCCTGCCGACACTTTCACTGGCCCCGACACAAAACTTTACACATTTTTTATTAAATAATGTTAGAATTTTTTACAATATTTTTTATAATTTTAAATGTAGCCTACTATTCCAAAATCTCTCTCTAATATATACACAGTACATAACATTACATTATTATGTGATATAAATTATTGTAAATCTATAAAAATGATGTAATATAAATGATCAAATATTACATACAATTATATACAAAATTAATTAATCACACATATATATATATATATATATATATACACACACACACACACACAATTAATTATATATATAAATAAATACATTTATTTTGTGTCAAAATATATTTAATACATAACTTACACTATATAATTTAATACATAATCATCTATATATAAATACACACACACATATATATATCACATTAATATGGTTTTGTCCCAGAGCTAGTGTGAAAGAGTGATCTCATGGCCCATTTTTACCGCTTAGTATCCAAAAATGCTCTGACTGGAATGAGGCAAGAGTTTTGCATTGTAAATAAAGTATGTTTACATTCTTTTTTTCATAAAAAATCCTTTATCTGAGCCCTTTAAAACCACAGCTTTGTGGATTGCATGACAAGAGGGAAGATTTACCTGAGCTGACGCCCCAGTTTGCGGAAATGACAAGCGATAGTTAGTAGACTGAGAGAGGCCGGTGTGCTCAGCACACACGCTCTGTAGTAATGCAGGTAACGCCGCAGCCCACCTGTGAAGGCCTGAGACACACACACACACAAGAATCTGTGTAACGTTGCTGTTATGGGGAAAAAATCCAGTAGTACTGTAAGAAATGACAGCATGTAAGAAAATACACCTGGAAGACGAGTCCCTTCTGACTCCCGCTGCTCAGGGAGAAGCGGCTGAGGCGCAGATAGTGTGTGCCGTACTGCGCCAGCTCACCCAGCAGACGAGACACACTCTCAGGGGACGTCCCGGACACACATATATCCGGACGGACGTCAAACTGTACACTAGCCTTGAGTGGAGAATGACGCAAAGAGAAAGTCAAGAAAAAAGTTCTTATCAATACATTTTTTTTACATTTACAATTCAATGTATTTTTTTGATGTTTATTGAATTACCTCGTTGAGAGGAAACGTGGCCGAGGAGACCCCGATCAGCACGTTGAGCACATCTTTGACCAGCTGACTCTGGCAGTCCAGTGGCAGTGGCAGGAGTGGTGATGGTGTCTGTGTGGACAGAACGTTCCTCATTTCTCCTTCCCACAGCCGGTACAGCTGATCAAACGCCTCTCTGCCAGCCTCTGTGAGGTACGGGGAGTCCTTCTGACCCGGCGGGCTGGAGGAGAGAAAGAAAAAGGAAGACAAACGTGGACCATATTCAAACTACTTCTTTTAAAGTATTCGGCAGGGGTGCATTATAATGCATCCATTCATCTGTCCAACTTAATGCACTGATTGTGGTATTCATTAAAGGGATAGTTCACCCAAAAATGAAAATCCTGTCATCAATTACTCACCCTTATGTTGTTCTAAACATGTAGGACAACTTTCATTTTTGGGTGGACTATCCCTTCAATAGACTAGAATATTTAGAATATCAAAAAATAATAATAAGTATAATACAATAATAATGATTATTTTTGCTTTAATAATGGTTTTAAATTATAATAATTATATCTAATCCAAAATACATTTCTTGACCTATTTTCAACAAAAAATCACTTAAAAGATACCATTGAATGTTTTGTTTTGTAAAGCAATTCAACAAAATTAATTTCATAGATTTGAAGTATTAGTGTTAGTTCGCTCAAAAATGAAAATTCTGTCATTAATGACTCACCCTCATGTCGTTCCAAACCTGCAAGACTTTCGTTCATCTTCAGAACATAAATGAAGATATTTTTGATGAAATCTGAGATTTCTGTCCCTTCTTTGACAGCTACACAACTACCACTTTGACATGTCAAAAAGTTCATAAAGAGATCATTTACAGCTCGAGTCTGACTCTAGTCTGCTTAAAGCTGCGTTCACACTACAAGCGACTTTGTCGCTGCAGGTCGCCAGTGGCTGCGCTGGAGGGCGTTCCCACTACTGGTTGCCTAGTAATGTTTGTGAGTGACATTCACGGATGTTACTCTATGTTAGACAACAAATACGTTTTCTTGCCGCTACAAACAAATATTTTGGAAGGAAAAGTCTAAATATAAATGGAATCAGTACATAAAATGCATAATATTAAGATAAACAGTGAGTGCTCTTTGCCATCGCGGCTATTTAACTGCAGCAAAAGGGCAAATACCGGTCTATCTGGGTTCCCGAAACCATTCAGGCACGGAGTCAGTACGGTGAATACCACTGTATGTATACGGAGATATATCATAAATTATAGGACAGTTTCTGACCACTAAAATTAGCTTCTCGTTCAACTTGCCTCAGTCAGACTCAGCACTGAAGAGTGATGCGCTAGACTGACTTCACTCCTATTGGTTGTCGCGTTGCCAGACACGCCCCACCGGTCGCCGGAAATCGCCTGCTCCCCATTGAAATGAATGGTATCGTGTCGCTTTGTCGCTTGTAGTGTGAACGGGGCTTAACTCTCTCTTACCAGCCAATGTTCTCCCAACAGCGTCGTCTGCCGGGCACGAACGTCCGAAGGGCCTCCCACACGTCGATCTCAGGGCTGGGACTCGCCTCGGACTGGGAATCAGGAGTCAGATTAGAGGAAGACTGGAAGCCTTCGTCATCAGACTGATCCAGAGACAAAGGAACCTGCAGGAACAATAACATATACGATAAGACTAAAACATAATAAAGAAGAATAGATACATTTAGTATCCTCACCCGTATGCTGAGTCCAGTAATATCTGCGTTACTGGGAACGGGCGGTAGATCCAGTCGGATGTCCATATCTGTGGTTTTGGAGTGCTGTAGGGCACCAAACAGTGACAGTCGGGTCTCTCTCTCAAACTTCTCCTCGAAATCCGGTCTGCGCCCCAGTCCGAGCAGCCCGGAGCCCGGTGGGGCGTCCATGATGCTCAGGGTCCTGCAGACGCCCCCGAACACGCCCCACTCCTCCCCACAGATCAAAGACCAAGCCCTCTCCTCCAAGCGCTGCGTGTCCTTGCTCAGGTACCCGCCCAACGGGGGTCTGCGCTGCACGGGACGCTCTCGCCGCATGTAGTCGCGACTGAAAGACAGAAGGGGCGGAGCCACGGACCCGGCCAGCAGCACTAGGAGCTCCAGGACGGAATCGAGTTCGGACAGTCCCGCCCCGTTCCGTAGCTGACCCAGGAGGTCCTCCAACCTCTCGGCCTCCTCATCGTGGCCGGACACGCGCATGTCAAAGGAGATCATTAGTATTTTATTGTGGGACGGTGTTTTCGTCAGGGCGTTCGATGCCGGTTTGGACAACCCGTCTTGGAAGAGTCCCGCGAGCAACGCCCCATACGCATGCTTGCGGAGGATCCGACGCGCCGACTCCCGCGACACTGCGCCCGGAGCGCAACGTTTCCATGACAACCCGGAGATGCAGCAGTCGCAGAGCGCACCCAGCAGTCCCGTGATGCTGCTGCTGTTGCCTTGGCAACCGGACATCTCAGCGAGAGCGCGGGATCATGACGCAGCGAGATCTGCGCCAAAAAAACATTTATGGAATTCATACAATACTAGAGGATATACACAGTTCTTGAAAATATTAATGGTCACCATGTCCTTAATCACGCTTCTATTTCTTTTGTATTAAATGGTAAACTGTCTTAATACCTTTTGTTTATTATTATCTTATTTGTAATATGAGTAAGTTAACGTTTACACCTTTCTGTTTCAATGAATGAAGCATACATGATCCAAGACCAATACCCACCGCAAACAGATAAATATGTTCTTACATACAATAATTTAAGGTTTATTAGACTCATTATTGAGGTTTTTTAGCAGATAAAGTCATTGTATTTGACGTATTTAATACCGAAGGCAGTAAACAAACACAACTGCAGCGTACAAACGCCAGCACGTTCACAAATGCATGTCTGAGATCATTTACTCACGTTGAAACTCGAGCTTAAGCTGTCTGAGCTGCAAATGTTTATTCCGCATTAGTGAATAAATATTACTGGCTATACAAAAATAAGCATTTAATGCACATAAACACACGAGCTAGATTTCCTTAACCGCCGCGCTGGACACCTAAGCCCCGCCTTCTCTCTACTCTCATTGGATGAAACGTAAGAGAGTGTACATTCATTGGCTAAACCAGAGACATGTGGGCGCCCACTACCTTATTTCATTGGATCAAACTTGATATGCACTGTATCAATTATGACGTACACATTTCCGGATAGAGCGTCTGCTAGCGGCGTCGCGGCGAAGAATAATGCATTTGTTTTGTTATCAAGCTTTCCATAAATGTATGAATATGTTAACATTCATACGAAGTTTTATTTTCTATATGTGATACACATTCTCTTAATTATTAATATTTTATTTCTCATCAAAAAAACATTCCTTTAAAATGACTCCAGTTCAGATGCTGCTGAAAGTGCATTCTTGAGTATTATAAATCTTGTAGTATTGTTTTGGTTAATGGCTCTAAAGCCATTGGTCATAATACGGTTTAATAGACCAAATTCACTTTTACATTTCCATGCAGCTGTATTTGGTCTCCTGTTGATGGATTAGGCAAAACAGGCTGGTCCATTTCGCCCGAAGGGAAAACAGAGCAAAAAGTGAACTTTCTATCAAGCCAGAGAAGAGTAGGGGAAGATGTCCCTGAAGTGTGAGGAACAACAACTCCATTCAGGTTCAAACTCCCTCTGGCTCCTCTGAGGTATGCAGATGCCTTGAACACCTCCACAAGCTACAGCTGTTTGTGGTCAAGCACTACATTATTAATCATGACAATTCCCCTTTTCAGTTTCTGAGGTTTTCTTGGACCGCAGCCAAGGGAGAATCCTTGAGTGTGTGTGAGTTTGAGGGTCCGTGTCTCCCTTTAAGGCAAAGCCGAAGAAATCTCATTAATATCTGAGGGTTAGACACCACTGCAGGTGAATACAAACACAAACACCTGCCAGAGTGGGCTTTCCTTGAGTGATGGCTCTCACAGCGAGAATGAAAGCGCCCGATCTTCTTATTTTCCCAGCGTGTGGAAAATCGGAGCTGTTTTTTCGAGGCTCAAGCCCAGTTGCATAGAATCGTGACTAAGTTAATTCAGTGCCCATGCAGGGGGGCCGCACGGTCTGATCGGATTAATTCTGTTATAGAATCAAGGGTAGCAGAAGCTCTTATGAAACAAAGTCTCACACGCAGACCTGCTCTTCCCCGTGTTTAACTAGAAGACAGAGACTCATATAATGCTTGCTTATTACTGTCTAAGACTTTATGAATTTACATAAGTCAAGAGGTATAAAAGGTGAAGGGTTTATATTCAAACGGTGTCGTCATCGCCTCTAAAAATATAATAAGGAAGAGGTGTGAGGGGATTTCTGATAATCTGACAAATTTCGACTCTTTAGATCCATTTGGTGGGCTCAAGACTTCAGATGTGTTGGTTTTGACACTGTCCTATTCCTTCACTGCTCCAAAAACACTTTTGAATGATGTCATTTGTTTTGCACATCTCATTTTTCTTCGACAGACCCACTTTAAGCCCTCATTGTGGGTCTCAAAATGACAACACAATGCTTATAGCCTACTGTTTGGGCCTGTCCAAACACCCACACTTGCGGCCTTGGCCATTTGAGATAACGTGCAAGTGACAGGAAGTGCGTGCGCAAGACTGTCCCATGTCTTAAAAAATGCCAAAGTGCAGTGCCCTGAACGTACACTAAACCCAGGCTGCATCCGAAATCACATACTTCCCTACTATATAGGTGAAAAATAGTATGTGACAAAAGTAGTATGTCTGAATTCTCCTACTTCCGGCGAGATTCTGAAGTGTGTATATGATGGACACTTAATCCCGCGAGCCTATTAGAGAGGATTTGTGAATGGGAGTGAAGCGACAACTGAGGTTGGTTGGTCATCATGTGATAATGACAACATGATGAATGTAGTCCATCCAGATTACATTCTTACTTCAAGAAGAACATACTTTTATTGCTGTCTCGAAGACATTGCGTGTTCATAATATGTACGATTTCGGATGCAGCCTCATATTAATGGTGATTTTTCCTTGTACTGTTGGTTGCTGTAAGCCATTCCCATCGGTTCCCTTCAGGGCTTATTTGCATAAATTTGAACTCTACTTTGTTACATTTTAGAGAGAAGAAAACACGTCCCATATGTCTTGTTATTGGTTGTTAGAGGCTAATCAAACTAAGCAGATGTTCAGGTTGTGTAACACACCTTCATGACCAAAACTATGTGAAAATAAGATTAACATGGTTTGTGTGGTTAATATTGGCTGCTGAGGGCCTGAAATCAATTGAAGGTAGGCTACATTTAAAAAACCACAAACTTAATTCTGAATATTGTCCCCACTTGACATCCAACACAAAATCTGGTTCTCGAAGCTTCTTCCTGGTGCTCCGCTCTCCTTTGAAGACATAAACTTCTGTGCTGACACCAAAATGTCATAGATCTCATCATTAAATGTCACATGATGTCTTTACGGCACCTGATTCATTAGAGACCCTCTAGATCAGGGGCCAGAAAAGAGGCGAAACCCAACACTCGAGAGATGGAGGTGTATATTTATTCACATAAGGATCAGACGGCATGTTGGACCTGTGGCGGCACAGTTCACACATACGACATCAGTCCTCCGAGAGCCCGATAGAGAATTTGTTGTCCTCCGCAATCCCAGAATACTTTGCTCTCAGCACATTCACAAATGTGGGGGGGGGGGGGGGATGTCGACAACAACAAACAAGTTTTCTCAGAGCATAACGGACAGGAGAACAGTGTAGACAGATTTGCATTTTAATACAAAGGCATATATTTTCTTTAGGACATAAAATAATGATATTAACTGCACAGCAGTAAGAAAAGGTCGTGTACAGATTGTTTGTTCATACACACCATTGAAACACAATTTCGGGTCGGTACAATAATAAAAACATTTGTGCTGATCAATAATTCCTTTTGCATAAAGACCAAACGTAATGGCAGCTGTCCGGAGGGAAGGTTTTGACATTCTCCTCCGCACATTTATTCAGCTCGAGCGTTTTTCCAATGCAGTAAAACTCCTAAAAAGCACACACACTCACCACAAACACCCAAAAGATCTGCACGGTATTAAAAACGGCGCTTTTGCTCTATACATACAGCATGTTCAAATATATTGGCATATTCAGGCTACAGAACACCTCTGAATACTGCACTTACTGATGTCTAACACACCACACTTCACGTACGCCACGACCCACGACTACCGAAACCCCACCCACCCCGACGTCTTCAATACCACCGCACCAGCACGTTTAAACACTTTTAAGGCACGTTTTGGCTACAGAAAGGCGTTAAAAGAAGCGTTTTACACTTGACCACGTAGACTTGCATCTGTGCTTGTGCTTTAAAGGGATAGTTCATCTTTAAAAAAAACGAAAACTCCAGAATTATATACTCATCGTCATGTCATTCCAAACCTATGCTTTTAGTTTTTCAGTGGAACACAAAAGTAGGATTTTTAAAATAGTTTAGATGTCTTTTTTGTCTCTTTATGGCAGGAAATGTGTGAAGACTCTTCAGAAATTCCTTCTTTTGTCTTCCATGGAATTTGGAATGTCATGCACTGCAAAAATAATTTTCGTCTTGTTTAACATTCTTAAATCAAGATACATTTACTTGAGAAGCAAAATGACTTGAAAATTAATGAGTTTATGCTTAAAACAAGAATATCTTCCAAATGGGGTAAAAATAAATAAATCGTAATTCGAAGGGAAAACAAGATTACTTTGAAAAACTCGCTCAATTTTGGCAGTGCGAGTTTAAGTAAATTATTACATTTTCCATTTTTGTGTGAACAATCCCTTTAAGATGAAAGAGAAAGGGGCGAGGGTAGATGGGAAAGCATGGAGTCACACATGCAGTTAGGATCAAACGCAGCTCCTGCTGGTTGTATTAAAGCTGAAGGGAAGGGAAGGGAAGAGAGAGGGAGGGCCGTGCAAAAGAGCTTCACGCCAAGCAGTGCCGCCCAACTCTCAACAGAAACGCAGGAATCTCAACACCCGACATCGCGAGCCATCTGCTACCGTGATACCGCTGCTCTCGACAGCGATTTCAGACCGGAGGAGGCTCCGAAACTCCCCGAACCGCTCGAAAACATGAGTTCTGTGGGCCACATTCACCTGTTTAAAGACCCTGTGAAATTAATATCGGAGTTTTGTGGTTTTTATTTTATGAGGCCAACATCTTTATGCGAATGTACTCATTAGTTTACATGTCAGGGACTATGTTTTCTGGCGGAAGGATGACGCGCACAATAATAAAATAATGCTTTAATGAAAATAACTTCATATTTTTCTTACGTAGAAATAAAATGGCTATGTTTTGTTACTCCAAATGATACCCTTAAGCCGTTACTAGAGGTGTGTCTTAATTCAGAGGTTGCATCCTACGACGAAGGTTCCTTGCAGCCTCTGAATTGGGACACAGCTTATATTCTCGTACGTTATTGCTTAATTTTAGCATATACTGTACACTAGCATTCATAGTTTGGGGTAAGATTTTTTTTGTTGAAGGAAATGTATACTTTTATTTAGCAAGGATGCATTGAATTCATCAAAAGTGACAGTAAAGACATTTATAATGTTAGAAATGATTTTTATTTCAAATAAATGCTGCTCTTTGGAACTATTTATCAGAATCCCACCGGAATTACAGGGTATCATGGTTTCCACAAAAATATTAAGCAGCACAACTGTTTTCAACATTGATAATAAACAGCATTATCAGCATATTAGAATGATTTCTGAAGGATCATGTGACACTGAAGACTGGAATAAAATTCAGCTTTGATCACAGGAATAAATTACATTTTAAAATATATTAAAATAGAAAGCAAATTCTAATATTATTTCACGATTTTACTAGTTTTACTGTATTTTGATTAAATACCGTAAATGCAGCCTTGGTGAGCAAAGAGAATTCTTTCAAAACCTAAAAATCTTACCAACCCCCAATTTTTGAACGGTAGTGTATATGTATGCATTCACATCGCCTTTTTTATCTGGGCAAACAGACCAAAACTATTGACGACTCTTGTCCTTTAGTCCACAAAGCTCTCTAGAATGAGAGTGTCCCTTCCTCCTAACTTATACACACTGCTCCGACAGGCATTAGCAATTAGAAGGAGAAAAAAAACAGCCTGTAACGTAAAACAAAAAGCTTTGAGCTTTTCTTGGTGTCTTTAAGACACTAATCAAATGCAAATGCCACAAATATGTAAAAAAAAAAAAAGAAAAGAAAAGAAAAAAAGTTTTCGTACAAAGATAAAAGCGTCTCTCTGGGCAGAGATTTGGCTGAGTTCTTAAGTACCATCTTGTTTAGTGGCAAATAACAAACAAATTAGAGTGTCAATATCCTGTCTGCCAAAATAAAGCCATTAATGTTCCAGATCTAAACCCTTCCAATGGGACCACAAAGAGTTAAATGAGAAGCGTTCAGTCAATCTCAAAAGGCCACACACACTTCTGCGCAAGTTGAAATGGAGTTTGCGTGTGTTTCAGGCCTCAGACACGTGTATATCAGACACTGCCAGAAATCTGTCCTGTGCATCGACTATTTGTGCCGTACGGAATAAAGTCAGTCAGTAGCGCAGCTTTCACAATAAAATGCTTTCTGAAATGAAACACCTCTGAAATA
>CM060615.1:15140725-15223225 GCA_030578255.1 Tiaroga cobitis
CTGTGGAGAATAGCAGAGGAAAAAAAAACAAAAGGTGTATAATAACCGAACAATTAAATTAACCAGGGACGTAATTAAGGTGTTTGTTTGGCTGTGAGCGGTTTTATATTTAATAGAATCGCTGGTGAAGCTGCTGGAGTGATGATATTAGTTGTCATATTTATTCACATCTCGGCGGCAGCTGTCAATCACGCCGCATCCGCAGCAGCACATCAGGCGGAATAAATGAACGCGCCGCTGACATTAGCATATGCCGCGCGTCTCCAGAGAGAAGCAGCAATCAGAGAGCAGAGACGCCCGCTGTGACTAGCACAACGCAAACACACACACTTTCCCACCTGTTGGTCTTCCAGATGTGTATGGTTTCCTCGTCGACGTTCTCGTGTCTCAGGGCTTGCTCATCCAGGAAGTCAAAAAAGTATTTAACCGCCGGCGGGACGGTGGAGCCAGAACAGAGCACACTGCGAAAGAAATCATCCACGAACTGCTGCAGCGTTCCCTGAAAACACACGCAGGCACAAAAACACGCTAATTATAGTTCAGTGATTAGAAATAAGTGCTGGAAGTGTGATTTTTTTTTAGAGGATCAAGCATAAAAAGTTTCTACTAACTGACAGATTTCACTAAAAAATTGTGGCCCGTGGCTCTCTAAAAAGTCAAGATCTAAATTTGATGCCATGAAACTTGTAAAAGATTGAACATATGTATATTTCTTATTTATTTACTCTTGATCATTTTTATTATTGTTTCAAACAGATTTAAAAAAAATTATAATTTGGTCTTGTTTTAAAGGAAACACTCAGCAGATTATTGCTGAAGTGAAAACCCTTCAAAAAATGAAAGTATGAAAAAGTTATGGAAGTTTAAATTTACAGTAAATCAAATATACTGTACTATATATTTTTTATTTTATAAAAAAATATATATTTTACTAAATATTTTTTACTCTAAAATTACTATAAAATCAAAGCTAGATATCTAACCAAGTAGTGTTCCAAATTTGAAGTTGATATCACAAAAATTTAAGTTCCCATGAGATTTTGTTTAGGCGTAGTACCAAAAATAGACACCGGGAGACATACATTCTGCCTTAACAAAACATTTTTTGTCCAAATATCAATTCAAATATCAAATATCACAAAATTTGGAACCTTGAGACTTAGACCTTTCTGACAATATGTGTTTTGTCAAGATTAGAAAAGGTTTAGATCAGAAATTATGATTTCGTTTCTATGGTAACGCAACGTTCAATTTCAAAATGGTTTTCACAGGATGAATTCTGAATTTGTAAGCTTTCAAATGATACCTAATTTATGATAACTACTAAAATATGTGATGTAATAAAAAAAGCGATAAAAAAAGATATTATTATATTTTAGAGGATAATATATATATTATACTTTTTAGAGGATAATATTATATTATAATTTTTTATTGAAAAATACTAGATTATATGTTTTATTATGAACTTTTAGCATGAAAACCAAAGTTTCAATTATTAAAGGTGTGTGCGTCAACTTTTTGTGACAAAGGTCAGAACTCCTGTTATGATGCAGATTTTTTTGAGGTGCACTCTTGTCAAAAAATCATTGGTTACTCTTCCTACATAATTTGTAGCAAAAAACAGCAGTCAAATATCTATTTAGGTGTCTTAGATCTTTCCAACCATATATAGTTTGTCATAATTAGATTAGGATTTAATAGTAATATAGCGAAGTAAAGTTAGGCGTCCCGTATACGGGACGGTGACAGTTTAAATAAGAAAAAAAAGAGTTTGGAGATTTCTTTTTTGACGGTCAAGCATAAAATGTTTCTAAAAACTGACAGATATCACTAGAATTGTCTCTAAAAAGTCAAAAACCTTGTAAAAGTTGTTTTTATTTCTTATTTATTTGTTCGAATTATTTATTTAATATTTTAATTATAGTAATATTTAATTATTAAATATATTTAGTATAGTTTGTTTTTACCCTTTAAATATTTTAAATAAGGAAAAAGGAGTTTGAAGATTGCTGTAAGTGTTTTTTGACAGTCAAACATAAAATATTTCTAAAAACTGACAGATATGACTAAAATTGTCTCTAAAAAGTCAAAAATCATTCAAAGATTTGATCCTATGAACGTTCTTATTTTTTCTTCATTTAATTTTTTATTATTTTATAATTATTATTATTCCAGAAAGTTTTTGACATTTTAAATTTAAGTACTTTTTATGTACACTGAACAAAATTATAAACGCAACACTTTTGTTTTTGCCCCCATTTTTCATGAGCTGAACTCAAAGATCTAAGACTTTTCTATGTACACAAAAGGCCTATCTCTCTCAAATATTGTTCACAAATCTGTCTAAATCTGTGTTAGTGAGCACTTCTCCTTTGCCGAGATAATCCATCCACCTCACAGGTGTGGCATATCAAGATGCTGATTAGACAGCATGATTATTGCACAGGTGTGCCTTAGGCTGGCCAAAATAAAAGGCCACTAAGTTGGCCTTTTTTCATGAGTTCAGCTCAATGGGGGCAAAAACAAAACTGTTGTGTTTATAATTTTGTTCAGTGTACTTTGTATATATGTATAAACCTCCAGAGATATTATACATTTGGTATATTTGGTATTTCCATGTCATATAAATGCAAAATTAAATGAATTCAAATAATCAGTACAATTTTAAATATTTTTAATTAAACAAAGAGAAGATTACTACAATTATGCTACTCTCAAAAAATATATTTTCTACTATATTCCCCCCTTTTATATTATATTCACTTAATTATTAAAATGAAATAAAACAAAAACATAATATATGTAAGATATTTTGTATACATTAAAAATGTTTTTAGAAATGTTAAGGCATTTTTAAGTATTTTTTATTATTTGAGGTTAGAAAACATTTGAAAATGTATCCAACCTGAGCCCTGAAACGTAACAGATATCTAAAAAAACCCCAAAAAACAGAGAAACGTCTCATTTATTGGCACATCACTGACAGCCACACATGACTGTTTCCACGCTTTGATCGGCCTGACGGGTGAAGTTTCTCATCTCCACTGCGGTTTGTTCCTGTCGGCACTGACAGCTTTACGTGGCGCTGAATTACTTCCGTACAAGGTGAAAGACGCGTGAAGTAATTAGCCTCTCTAATCGCCCAATTTACGACCAACGGCCTCCGACACAAGGACATGCGACGAACCAATCACACGGAATTAGATGAGTTAAGAGAACACCCAAGCACTCAGAATAGTTCCTGGAGGTTTATGGAGGTTATAATAATTGTATGACACGTGTCCCACATTAAATACTGCTGTAGAATTGGACTGTTCATCACAAACATTTAATCAAAACTGATTATGAACGGTTTTCATAATCTTCACTGCAAAAATCAGTAGATGGCTTTTTTTTATTGTTTTCCACTGAAAATATGTATAATACAAGATAAACTTGTCAGAGAATATTTGGAATCGAGTTATTTTTCTTTACAAGTTTTTCTTGTTGTAAGCAAAAATCTTGAAATTTTGATGTAAGAATAATAAACGTAATAATAAACAAATTCTTGATATCTCATGCGATATGGAGGACTTTTATCATTAAAAATACAAAATAAATTAATTCAATTATCAACATATTAATTAAAAACATGAATAAATCACTTTCAAACTGACAAAAATAAGTAAAGTTTAAACACAAATGAAACAATTAAAAAAAAGTAATTTGTCTTATTTAATTAAAACATTTGTAATTGATGGCTTCATTTTATTTTTAAGTGGCACACTCAGTCCTCCATGCGGTGTTGATTTTAAAGTACATTTTCAATATATTTTAATAATAGTTTAAAAAAAGTTTAAATATTTTTTTACCAAAAAACGAGACAAGAAACATTTTCTATCGAAGCATCCTAAAGTAGGTGGGATCAAAATTACTCAATAATATCATAGCCTACATTTCACAATCCAGTCAGATGCCAATGGATAAAATCAAGTCTCGCCCTACATTACTTCCTGAAGTTAAATGTCATTTTTCGTGCTATTTTAAAGTAGAATGAACAGACAGCAGTTCCTTCAGTAGCAGGAAGCGCTCAGTACCTTGACGGAGAGCAGTCGGGTGAGATAAATCTCAGTGATGGCTTTGGTCATGGATTTATCCTTTATACTGCCTCTCTTAGACTTCATCTCATCCAGCTCGTCAGCCGGTCGCACCAGGTGAAACACTTTATCATCATCCAGCAGGGCGTTTCCTGGGAGTTTGGGTGAAGAGAGTGTATAAGTGACGAACCCATCCGAGCGTTCAGAGATGTCAGAGGAAGTTAGAAAGTAGACATCAACTCACTCTCTTCATGGTTATCGTGATTCTGGTCGTACGACTGTTGTGTGTGCTGAACCCTGGAGAGGACCACTGTTGCGTTATCTCGTACCTAAAACACACACACACAAAAGGAACACTTTTAGAAACAAAACAACACTCATGTCTAAAAATTCAACGCATTTGCTTTGTCCAAAACCTAGTATGCATTTTAAATCATCATAGATGCTTTAAAATATTTTATTTATTATCATTTATTTATAATGAATTTGTTAAAAAATTATATAAATTGATTAAAAATGTTCTTATAAATATTTATAAAATAATATTTAAAAATACATATATTCCATATTTATTTGATATAAATATATGCCTAATGTATAAATAAATGCTATATTATAAATATACATAATGCAGCATATCAATATAATATACAAATATATAACAGAGTATGTATTCACAATATATTTACATTAATTAAGAAAATACTAAATAAATTAATAATAAATAAATAGTAAATACATTTTTTGTTGAATATTCAGTCAAATTATTTTCATAAAAAAATTCAAATAAATCACTTTTAAACAGACAAATAAATAAGTCAATTTTAAACACAAATTAAATAATTTGTCATATTTAATTAATAAATTGGTAACTGATTCCTTCATTTTATTTGTAAGTGGCACACTATATATATTTTTGTAAAATATACTGATTCAGATTGCTTCAGTTGCAAAAAAAAAAAAATCACATTTACATCATTTTCTTTAAATAGTACACTTTTTAAAAAGGGGCTTGAGAAATGCAGTTTCAGAGGTTTTGCTTATTCAGATGACCAGATTATTCATGATGATTTTATATTGAACGTACCTTAACATCATCATTAATAAGCACATCATCACATTTAGGAACATGTCAAATAAAACAAAGCATCATGGGCGCGCTCACGTTATAATGCGCCAATGTGTTGATGCGTCTCCACCGGCCCTCCTTCTGTGACGTCACGTCTAGATCCGACAGGGTCTGTCCCGTGGAGCCGGGCCGCCATTCTGTGGAAGACGCCAGAGCACACGACGATAAAGATAGTGTCATGCTGAACCGGTGTGTGAGATCACACGCTCACTCGCTCACCCAGGGTGACGCTGTCGACTTTGGGTCTCTGAGAGTGCGGCAGGTTTTTGTAAACCTGCTCGATGATCTTCTCCTTCACCTGAGAGATGGTGTCACAGTTCAACACCTTTACCGGGGTGATGTCAGGCCCCTCGCCCTGAACCAGCACCTGTAGATTCTGGGGTCAAAGAGCAAACAACTCATCCAGAGCCATGCGTGTCATATCAGATACACCAGCCATATTAGCTTCAGTTAACAATAACAACACTGTTCAGGGAAGAATGTAAACACTTAAACACTAAAAGACTAAAACACACACCAGCACGATGTACTCCACATCATCTCCGAGAAGGCCCGTGTCGTTCAGAGTGTATTTGGCTTTCTTAACCTGTGCGTCCACCGGCCCCTTTTCAATCTGGTGCTTTATGGCCCTGAAGAGTTTGTACAGCGGTTCTCCGGCCGAGTCCTGAACAAACACAAGCACTTTAACACCGCCTTATCCTAACTCGGCCTGGAAATCAGCTGTGGCTTTGAAGAATTTACAGTTCAAGTGTGTCACTGACTGAAGTGCTGATTCATGCAGATGAAGCTTTATTATCATCATTCATCATCACACTCATGCATATCAAAGCTTTACTGAAACATCCCGTGAGCAGGACACATCCAAGCCAAACCGTTTAATTTTGCAATTATTTTTCAGTTTATATCTCACAATTCTAATTTTTTCCTCGCAATTGCAAGTTTATATCTAACAATCTTGACTTTTTTTCACGCAATTGTGACTTTATATCTAACAATCTTGACTTTTTTTCCGTAATCGCGAGTTTATATCTGACAATTTTGACTTTCTCCTCGCAATTGCAAGTTTATATCTGACAATCTTGACTTTTTTTCACGCAATTGCAAGTTTATATCTCACAATTCTGACTTTTTCCTCGCAATTGCAAGTTTATATCTCACAATTCTGACTTATTTTTTCGTAATTGCGAGTATATCTCAATTCTGACTTTTTCCTCGCAATTGCAAGTTTATATCTAACAATCTTGACTTTTCACGCATTTGCGAGTTTATATCTCACATATCTGACATTTTTTTGTAATTGCGAGTTTATATCTCACAATTTTGATTTTCTCCTCGTAATTGCAAGTTTATATCTGACAATCTTGACTTTTTTTCACACAATTGCGAGTTTATATCTCACAATTCGGACTTTTTCGCAGTTGCGAGTTTATATCTCAATTGACTTTCTCACTATTGGGAGGTTATATCTCAAAATTCAGACTTTTTTTCGCAATTGTGAAGTTCTATCTCACAATTTGGGATTTTTTTTGCAATTTTGTGTTTATATCTCACAATTGTGACTTTTTCGCAAATGTCACAATTCAGGACTTTTTTTTTTTTTTTTTTTTTTTTTTAGAATTGGGAGATAAAAACTAGCAATAGCGATTTATAAAGTCAGAATGGCAATATATAAACTTCCAATTGCAAGAAAAAAAGTCATAATTGTGAGATATACCTTTTTTTACCTTTTTTTATTCTGTGGTGGAAACAAGCTTCCATAAAATCCTGATGTATTGTGAAATGAAATATGAGCGAGTCTTTACTAATGTGCGTCCTGTTTGATATTTTACCTTTAGGTATTGATAGAGACAGATGGACATCCAGTTACTCAGCATCCTTTCCACCACAGTCTCAGACCTGCAGAAACACACACAGACACACACACACACACACACATTATTTATTATAAAACTGACAGTTCTGGCTCTGAAAACTTGAACGAGTCACATTTGAAGCTGTTATTCAATCTGATCTGTCAGTTAAACACTTTAATAACAGAGCGATTTGTTGAACAGCCTTCAGTCAGGCGAATGAACTAGATTACATGACAGAATAATTGTATTATGATTACTATGAAGAATTACCATAGTTATTTATTGAACACTTATGTGTTTTTATTATGTTGCGGTTGCTGCCTTTTAATGAAAGCAACGAGCCACTTGAGGACATACATTACAGAGATTTTAAGTGGTTTCTGCTTCAACAACACTCCTTAACTGTGGTAAGATCACGATAACCCACGGCCTCGAGTGGCTTACTGCTTTAATGAACACTTGTACACTAATTTGAGTCAATAACAAACAACGATAATTAGCATCAGCACCCAACTATGACAATCAAACAAGCATGTGAACATGGCGCTGGTGAGGGTTGCGCATGCGTCTTTAGGACAGTGAGGTTTATGTTTATTCTTGCAGGGACAGACTTTTGACTAACATGGCATGTTTTGTGTGATATTTAGTGACAACCTAATTCAAAATACTTTCATCCGGACTCCCAGAAGTTGCATAAAGCCAGGCCAATCAGATTGCGGATTTGAAAAATTCTTGCCATTTTTATGCAATAAGACACATCTTGGGTCAGACGTCGTCTCACCTGCGGAGCAGCAGTTTAGGATTCTTGCTGTGAACGTAATCCTCCATGAGCCCCAGCAGAAGCGTCCTCATGATGTCTGTGTAATACTCCAGCTTACCATGAAGCGCTACGGTCAGCAGAGACGCGAAATACACTTTGGCCCTGGCGTTGAAATCCGGACGGCCCTCCAGCGTTCTGATAAACTACACACACACACACACAAATTATGGTTTACAAGCACTAATTAAATAAAATCGACTTTCCTGTATGATTAAAACTGTGGAGCATTCAGATTCACATCTTAAACGAGCGTCTTGTTATACTCTAATGATTATTATGTTTAATGATGTCTGGTTATGTTTGACTTTTGTGTGTCGTGCGTAACCATATAAACACTGGGAAGATAATTACAGGCCAGTCTTAAAACACTGACGGTGTGGTTGTTTACATGTATTCATGTGTGTCATTAGAAGTAAAAGTTTAATTGTGTTTGGGCCATGAATCTAAAAGACCTTAATGAGAGCGCAGGAGCTGATTGAGTCCTCTGGGGCTCTTTCAGTGCCATTCGGTATAATTGAGCGAATGTCTGCTAGATGTCTATAGGGCTCCATCACTGATGCATGTGTTTGTCTGAGAAACCCCCGACAATTATCGTCAAATATTAATTTACTGACCTTTCTCGCTATAAACCGTTTAAAACGAGCAGGTGAAGAGCTGTAGATGTCTAGAAATGTATCATAATTACAGTGTGTTTGTGTTTCGTACATTGATGAGGAAGGTTTTGCTGTTGAGCAGGTTGGAGAACTGGTTCAGCGCCTGGGTGACCGTAGCCCTGCGGGATTCTGGGATATCCAGTTTGCCCGTGATCATGACATCATTGGCTCCATCTTTAGAGGGCAGGAAGAAGACGCGGTCCGTGTAGGTCTTGTAGTCCAGGAACGGGATCCGGCCCTCGCTTATGTCGTTAGTGTGGTCCTCCATTTCGATCATTAGATCTGCACAAAAAATGACATGGTCTACGACATCAGCATAGCTTCAAAATCGAGACTTTAAATCCAGGTCAACTTATTCAATCAGTTCTAAACTCAGAATTAAAGATCCTAGATGTGCAGATTATTTTAATTTGTGTGTCAGAATCACACTACAATCTGAAATTATTACTCATTCTGACCAAATTTTGAGGCAGCGTTGCAAATACCATTTATGGATAAATAAATAAATTGCCGGAAGGATAGATAAACAGTTGATAAATATATAAATATAAAAATAACTAAATAGGTGAAAGGATAGATAGGTGATTGATACAATTGATAGATAAACTAAATAAACAAATAAGTTGATTTATAGATAAACGGTTGAAAGATATATAACATCAATATAAATAAATATAAATAAATGAATCAATGGAAATGGCCAGATAAACAATTGACAAAAAAAAAAAAAAAAAAAAATTAGGCGAATGGATAGATAAATAACAGAATAATTGATAATGAATAAATAGGTGGATGAATAGATAAACAGTTGATAGATAAATAAAAAAATAATAATAATTAATGTGAATTGCCAGATAAACAACTGACAAATAAAAAAATAAAAAAATAGGTGGATGAATCGATAATGGATTAATTGAAAAATAAATAAATGTAAATGGACAGATAAACAATAGATAGGATACTAGACATCAATAGATTAATTGAATAAATAAATAAATAAATAGGTGGACTGATAAAGAAGCAGTTGATTAAATAAAGAAAGAAATAGGTGGATGAATAAATAATTGATTAACTGATTAATAAATAGCTGGAAGTTCAGATAAACAATAAATTATTTAATAAATACATAAATCAGCTACTCTCTAAATAGCGTACTAGGAATATGGTCATCCAACAACGAACTAGGTCAACTAGCTTTAGATTTTCTTATGTATTTACGTTCTGATATTTTTAGCGTGCTTTAGTCACTAAACAGTTTGCAATTCAAAGATGTTACAGAAGCCAAACACATGGAGACAGATATCTTCTACATATCTTCAATGACAGACATAATATTTCTGTTGCTGTTTTCTAGTTTAAGTCATCTGTTGGCATGCTAAAAACACCCCTGGTGCCATGGTAACGGGATAATGCATGCATGTGTGACCTGTGAACTCTTTTTTGCAGCGGTCACGAACACTCTCTTCCAGATTCTCCAGCTGATGCTTCACTTTCTCGTACTCTCGTTCTGCCTGCTGGCTCTTCCTCCTACACAGAGATGATCAGATGAATTCATGAATTCATTACATGAAACGTTCATACCTCAAGGGCATTGTGGGAAGAGCAGTTCTCCTTTGTAACCTGTAGCAGACGATGGAGATGGCGATAATCAGCAGCATGGGAACGACCACCGCCGGGATGATGATGGGCAACGGGAGATTGTACCTCCTCTCGTACCGAACAGAGCCGACCATCCACTCGCCATTGCCAAACTTAATCTGAGAGAGAGAGAGAGAGAGAGAGAGACACACACTGTATTACAGATAGCTGGATGGATGGATGAATGAACAGATTAATAGATGGATGGATGGATGAACAGATAAATAGATAGTTGGGTGAATTAACAGATAGATAAATAAATAGGAATTGGATGGATGTAAATAAACAAACACACCAACAAACTAATAAGAATGTACATATATAAACACAAACAATATACAAAATACAATTAATAATAAAATAATATATAAACATTTATTTAGTTTACTTTGTTTAAAAACAACTATTTATAAAAAGTAAAAAATATAAAGAAACAGATAAATAGATGAATAGATAAATAGGTGGATGGATAGTTAATTATATATATAAACAAAATAGATGAATAAGTGGACAGATAGATAATTGATAGATGGACTGATGGATATATAAATAAACAAAAACAAATTAATTTTTTTAAATATGAAAAATATGGATGAATGAATATGTGGCTGGAAGTACGGATGGATGGATGGATGGATGGATGGATGGATGGATGGAATGATAGATGGACGTATGGACGAATATGTGGCTGGAAGGATGAAAGGATGGATGGATGAATATGTGGCTGGAAGGATGGATGGATGAATATGTGGCTGGAAGGATGGATGGATGAATATGTGGCTGGTGGACAGATGGATGGAAGGACAGATGGATAGATGAATATGTGGCTGGAGGAGAGAAGGATGGATGGATGGATGATGGATGGAAGGATGGATGATGGATGGATAGATGGAAGGACAGATGGATGGTCAAATATGTGGCTGGAGGACAGAATGATGGATGGATGGATGGAAGGACAGATGGATGGATGAATATGTGGCTGGAAGGACAGAAGGATTGATGGATGGATAGATGGATGTATGTATATTGTTCTCTCACCAGCAGGTCCAGCGGGTCAGAGCCGGTGTCTCTCCTCAGTCTCTTGGATCGAGCTCTGGGTGCAGTCGAGGGCGGGTCCAGGAATAGTTTATCCTCCTGTAGTGTGTTGACGTTACACTGAACATCCCCCACAAACGCCTGCGCCTCCCTCGCCGTCATCGCGCTGGAAAACCCCCGACCCTGAGACACACCAAACACACGTTTACAAGCGTGAAAAACCCCGACCCTGAGACGCACCAAACACACGTTTACAATCGTGAAAACCCCGACCCTGAGACACACCAAACACACGTTTACAAGCGTGAAAAACCCCGACCCTGAGACGCACCAAACACACGTTTACAATCGTGAAAACCCCGACCCTGAGACACACCAAACACACGTTTACTATCGTGAAAACCCCGACCCTGAGACACACCAAAAACACGTTTACAAGCGTGAAAAACCCGACCCTGAGACACACCAAACACACGTTTACAAGCATGAAAAACCCCGACCCTGAGACACACCAAACACACATTTACAAGCGTGAAAAACCCCAACCCTGAGACACACCAAACAAACGTTTACAAGCATGAAAAACCCCGACCCTGAGACACACCAAACACACATTTACAAGCGTGAAAACCCTGACCCTGAGACGCACCAAACACACGTTTACAAGCGTGAAAAACCCCGACCCTGAGACACACTAAACACACGTTTACAAGCGTGAAAACCCTGACCCTGAGACGCACCAAACACACGTTTACAATCGTGAAAAACCCCGACCCTGAGACACACCAAACACACGTTTACAATCGTGAAAAAAAACCCAACCCTGAGACACACCAAACACACGTTTACAATCGTGAAAAACCCCGACCCTGAGACACACCAAACACACGTTTACAATCGTGAAAAACCCCGACCCTGAGACACACCAAACACACGTTTACAAGCGTGAAAACCTTGACCCTGAGACAAACCAAACACACGTTTACAATCGTGAAAAACCCCGACCCTGAGACGCACCAAACAAACGTTTACAAGTGTGAAAAACCCCGACCCTGAGACACACCAAACACACGTTTACAAGCGTGAAAACCCTGACCCTGAGACACACCAAACACACGTTTACAATCGTGAAAAACCCCGACCCTGAGACACACCAAACACACGTTTACAAGCGTGAAAAACCCCAACCCTGAGACACACCAAACACACGTTTACAATCGTGAAAAACCCCAACCCTGAGACACACCAAACACACGTTTACAAGCGTGAAAACCCCGACCCTGAGACACACCAAACACACGTTTACAAGCATGAAAACCCCCGACCCTGAGACACACCAAACACACGTTTACAAGCGTGAAAAACCCCGACCCTGAGACACACCAAACACACGTTTACAAGCGTGAAAAACCCCGACCCTGAGACGCACCAAACACATGTTTACAAGCGTGAAAAACCCCGACCCTGAGACACACCAAACACACGTTTACAATCGTGAAAAACCCCGACCCTGAGACACACCAAACACACGTTTACAATCGTGAAAAACCCCGACCCTGAGACACACCAAACACACGTTTACAAGCGTGAAAAACTTCGACCCTGAGACACACCAAACACACGTTTACAATCGTGAAAAACCCCGACCCTGAGACGCACCAAACAAACGTTTACAAGTGTGAAAAACCCCGACCCTGAGACACACAAAACACACGTTTACAAGCGTGAAAAACCCCGACCCTGAGACGCACCAAACACACGTTTACAAGCGTGAAAAACCCCGATCCTGAAACACACCAAACACACGTTTACAAGCGTGAAAAACCCCAACCCTGAGACACAGCAAACACACGTTTACAATCGTGAAAAACCCCAACCCTGAGACACACCAAACACACGTTTACAAGCGTGAAAACCCTGACCCTGAGACACACCAAACACACGTTTACAATCGTGAAAAACCCCGACCCTGAGACACACCAAACACACGTTTACAAGCGTGAAAACCCCCGACCCTGAGACGCACCAAACACACGTTTACAATCGTGAAAAACCCCGACCCTGAGACACACCAAACACACGTTTACAATCGTGAAAACCCCGACCCTGAGACGCACCAAACACACGTTTACAAGCGTGAAAAACCCCGACCCTGAGACGCACCAAACACACGTTTACAAGCGTGAAAAACCCCAACCCTGAGACACACCAAACACACGTTTACAATCGTGAAAAACCCCGACCCTGAGACACACCAAACACACGTTTCCAATCGTGAAAAACCCCGACCCTGAGACACACCAAACACACGTTTACAATCGTTAAAAACGCCGACCCTGAGACACACCAAACAAACGTTTACAATCGTGAAAAACCCTGACCCTGAGACGCACCAAACACACGTTTACAAGCGTGAAAAACCCCAACCCTGAGACGCACCAAACACACGTTTACAAGCGTGAAAAACCCCAACCCTGAGACGCACCAAACACACGTTTACAAGCGTGAAAAACCCCAATCCTCAGACACACCAAACACACGTTTACAAGCGTGAAAAACCCCAATCCTGAGACACACCAAACACACGTTTACAAGCGTGAAAAACCCCGACCCTGAGACACACCAAACACACGTTTACAAGCGTGAAAAACCCCAACCCTGAGACACACCAAACACGTTTACAAGCGTGAAAAACCCCGATCCTGAAACACACCAAACACACGTTTACAAGCGTGAAAAACCCCAACCCTGAGACACAGCAAACACACGTTTACAAGCGTGAAAAACCCCAACCCTGAGACGCACCAAACACACGTTTACAAGCGTGAAAACCCCAATCCTGAGACACACCAAACACACGTTTACAAGCGTGAAAAACCCCAATCCTGAGACACACCAAACACACGTTTACAAGCGTGAAAAACCCCGACCCTGAGACACACCAAACACACGTTTACAAGCGTGAAAAACCCCAACCCTGAGACACACCAAACACGTTTACAAGCGTGAAAAACCCCGATCCTGAAACACACCAAACACACGTTTACAAGCGTGAAAAACCCCAACCCTGAGACACAGCAAACACACGTTTACAAGCGTGAAAAACCCCAACCCTGAGACGCACCAAACACACGTTTACAAGCGTGAAAAACCCCAATCCTGAGACACACCAAACACACGTTTACAAGCGTGAAAAACCCTGACCCTGAGACGCACCTGACCAAACAAGCGCGAAAACACGTGACAGTGGAGCGGATACTCACGGTGACAATGATCATGCTGTTTTCAGTGATGACAGTCTTGCTGAGCCGATCAAACGTTGGGTCGGGATGATACTGGAACGGGGTCAGCTCCGTCTGGAGGTTATCCAGCTGCACGTACGTCCTGAACAACTGAGACTCGTTCACCGCCGGGGACATGAACATGATCACGCTGTCGTTTTTGTGCGTGAAACCCTCGACAAACTGAGAAAGAGAGAGATTGAGTTTACATCACTTCTGTAAATTTAACTCTCCTCAGTTTTCTGACTCTGTTCCCAGCAGCCTTTGTCAAGCACATGGACCAAAAAGCCCTCAGAATGCAAAACCATAGAGGAACAGATTTCACTGCTGCTGGGAAATCTATTGATATTCTGAGGGGGAGCAGCAAAAGTCCCTACAAGTGGGGGCGGAAAAATCTGTTAGATAGACAGATGGAGAAAGAGCGATGAAAGAAGTGAGACCGCTTGAGAAAGGTCTGGAGCACAAAAGCTCCTCCTCAGATAAGGGAGATGAAATGAAGCGTTCATCAAGTTTCTCGTTAGATAAACGCTTGTTTAATCTCCGTCTCGTTGAGTGCTTCAGATCAGAAAAGCTCTCGTAATTTCAATCAGAACCCGAGCAAGCCATGCAAGACGGAAATCCAACAGTGAGAAGAACAGATGAAACGAAAAACAAACGGCAAGTGACGTTTCCCTTGAAAGCCTCTGAAGGTTTCTGGCACTCACCTCCTCTGGGACGCCCTGTTCGGACCATTCTCCAGCCGACGCCACGACCCTGATAGTAGCTTTCTGGACCAAGTCAAATCCAGAACCGACCACTAGGATTTTTCTGCCACCACTGAAATATACACGTATCACATATCATAACGCATATTTTAACTAAGTTTGAGGTTACACTGCTGAAGGGCAGCAATATATATTAAAAATAAAATAATAGTCATTATTTATATAAAAACATAAAATAAGTGATATAAATTATTATTGTAAATAAATAAATAAAATAAAATCTTGTCTTGTTTATATGTTGTCTCTAAATAAAATAAATCAAATACACAAAACTGTATATAATTTATTTATAACTTATTCTATATAATTTAATAATACAAAATAATATATATATAATATAGATTTAAATATGTATAAAAAGTTCATATAAAAATAATAATAAAATAATTTCAAATATAAATTCATATTTTTTTATTATAAATATAAAATATATAATAATAATAATATAAATGTTATAAATACACATTGTACAAGTTAATAATACAATATATATATATATATATATATATATATATATATAATATATATTACATTTGAAAAAAACAAAAAATATATAGAAAAAGTTCATATATAATATTATATATATATATATATATATATATATATATATATTATTTTGTATTACCAACTTTTTCCATATATTATTATATTATATATTAAATTTAAAAACAAAAAATACATAGAAAGAGTTAATATACAAAATAATAATCAACTAATAAAATATTTATAATATCAATATAATAATAATCTTTTTTTTTGGTATTTAACAAGTACATAATGGTACTTTCAATAAAAAGTAAAAAAATAATAATAATACAGATTGTCTAAATTTAAACCAAGGGGAAGGGAATTAATTAATTAATTAATTAATTAATTAAATACACACATTTTAATTATAAATATACATACAAACCTATATTAAATACTTATAAACATTGTAAACATTATACAAAATAAATAAAAATATCTTATTTATTGAGATAAAAATGTACTTCTCAAAATATGAAATATCCTTAGCAAAATAATGTCTTAATTCTTTCCCCCTACAACGTGCATAAACAATGCTTTTATTGCTTGTTTCTGCTCCTCCTTTACTTGTGTTTTGATCTGGAGATTCAGTACTTTTTCAGAAGTTGCATAATAGCAGCCTCCAACGAATGAACAGTGAAAACATGGAAAGCTGGAAAATTCCTTCAATGGCGGGGTTAATAATTCATAAGTGAACAAATGAGGGTAATGATGTAAGAATGGCGTTGTGTGGCAAGGACATTATTGGATGGATTGGATGGCGTATTTTCTGGCGAACAGAACTGACCAGATGAAGCTGCTCCTGGGCTGATGGTCAGACACAGAGGGGTTGCTGGAGAACTGAAAGATCGTCTTGATGCTGGTTGTGGTGTGTTTGCCGTATTGAACTCTGACGTCGAGGCGAGCTGATGGAACAGTATCGCCCAGATACTCAGACAATTTACAGGTGATCTGATCTCCAAAGCTCTCACTAACAGAGAGGAAGATGGAAAAATGAATCCAAAAATGGCAAATCTAATGAAAAAGACAGAAACTACATTTCCCATGATGCACTCACACTCTGCAGGGCACGTCGCCCACGAAGATCTGAAGGTCTTCTTTTGAAGCTGTGTTCAGGCCCATCCCAGTAATAGTCAGGACAGTTCCTCCTGCTTTAGGACCTCGATTAGGAGACACGGTTTGTGCTATGGGGTCCTACAGAAACAAAGATCATATTTAGGGGCGTTTACACAACGCTGTTTTCAACTAAAAACGGGAAATGCATTTTGGACGTTCATTTACATGACAACGGCGTTTTGTGGGCCTGAAAACGCAAACTTTTGAAAACTGGTTTTAAAGTGCAAGTTTTTGAAACCGGTACCATTATCGTCTCCATTTAAACTACAAAAATGTGAATTTGTGAAAACAGTGACGTCACGCGCATGTGTATTACATGTTCAGGCTACAGCTGCAAATACCCAGCAACGACAGACGTGTTCTATGTGTTACCATTTCATTGTAATGATTACATAATCCCACGAAATGTTTCTGCCCGCTGTCCGAGACCCATCAGTTTCCTGAACAAACACATCCCACAGCGTTTCCCTGACACAGCCTATCTCCCTGAAAAACTGATGCAATCATTTCTGCTAAAGCCGTCAGCCGCTGATAATTGTAACTCCTGCAGGAGCATGTGACCGGTGACCACACACACCAGCCCATCACTACACACACCAGATGCAGAGAGCTACCGTTGACTCACACAAACAGTGGCAGCCCTCTGGATGGGATCTCAAGTGGAGTTTCACAGAATTAGTATGTGTGTAGTGCATGCTGGGTAATGGAGAATCATGACTCACCCTGTAGGTGAAGCGGACCGCTTTAGTGGATACGCCTTTTTTTCCTCTGCCCACCTCTATTTCCACCTCTCCGCTTCTGTACAGTGTCACCGGCCCAATTTCACACACCACACTGCCAGACAAACAAACACACAGGCAATTTTTTTTTTTTAGAAACACTTTTTGTTACACTGGTTGAAACTCTCTTCACATCCTGATTGAAATCAATAATAGAAGTGGTCTAAATATATTAAAACACGTAGGCCTACATATATCTTCTGTGGGAGTCTCAGGACCAAAAAATGTTCGTCCAATCATTGCATCCGGTCCGAATGCAATGATAGGATGTCCTACCTGCCTGTCAACATATGTATTTAAGGCAACGCAGCAGAAGGATGAAAGGAAAAAAATGGATGCTGCATTAATTGTGTTAAATATATATACACACACACACACACACATATATATATATATATATATATATATATATATATATTTTTTTTACAATCATAATATAACAATTATATATATATATATATATATATATATATATATATATATATATGTGTGTGTGTGTGTGTGTGTGTGTGTGTGTGTGTGTATCGACCTGAGGATTTCCACACAAAAAAATTATTCCACCTCGTCCTTCAGTTTGTAAAAACATTAAGTTAGTAAGCATAGAACATGTATTTTCTAAATGTATAAATTTACAGTTTTATTTATAGTATTTCTTATTGTGTATATATAAATACACACACACACACACACACACACAGAACATATAGACTATATGGAACATATAGACTCATTACATGCAAAGTGAGATATTTCAAGCCTTTATTTGTTATAATTTTGATGATTATGGCTTACAGCTATGAAAACCTTTTCACAATATTCTAATTTTGAATTTGGGATTTTCATAAACTGTAAACCATAATCATCAAAATTATAACAAATAAAGGCTTGAAATATCTCACTTTGCATGTCATGAGTCTATATAATATATAAGTTTCACCTTTTAAGTTGAATTACTGAAATAAATGAACTTTTGCACCATATTGTAATTTTTCGAGTTTCACCTGTATATATGTGTGTGTGTGTGTGTGTGTGTATTTATATATCCACAATAAGAAATACTATAAATAAAACAGTAAGTTAATACATTTAGAAAATACATGTGCTATGCTTACTAACTTAATGTTTTTACAAGCTGAAGGACGAGGTGGACTAATTTTTTTTGTGGAAATCCTCAGGTCGATGAAGCTTAAGTTGTATTCAACCTGGAACATTTCTTTAACCCTTAATGGATTCTAGACAATGTCAAAATGAGCAGAAGACAAGATAACCTAAAACATGCCGAAAAGATTAACACCAAACCCACAGATTCCAGATCCATTACGTCTGAAATGTGCCAAATCAGAAAACGTCTCAGGTTACGTATGTAACCCTGGTTCCCTGAGAGGGAACGAGACGCTGCGTTTGAGACGCGGTGGGAACGCTCTGCGTGATTGCGTCATGAAGCACGTGTAAAATCAGTCCAATGGAAGCCCGATACGTCATGGGTGACGTCATAGACCAGGAAACTATAAAGCACCCTTGAAAACAGACTGCGACAGCTTCTGAAAAAGTCTGAAGCAAGTCGATCAGGGCATGCAGGAAGTATGGCAGGCAAACGCAGCGTCTCGTTCCCTCTCAGGGAACCAGGGTTACATACGTAACCTGAGACGTTCCCTTTCAAGGAACCCCATACCCACTACTCCATAGTGACAAATGCCCGTTCTGTGTGAAGTCCTTGCGCACACTAAGAAGCAAGCAACCTCGCCCCAGGAGTGGAGAGGTCAAGGTCATAAAACCTGACAAATGTATGTGGAGAGGACCAACCTGCCGCATTACAAATGTCAAGAAGGGAAACACCCGAAATTAAGGCCGTAGAGGCCGCCATACTCCTTGTAGAATGGGCCCGTACAGCCATAGGTGAAGGCTGACCGGCCGCTTCATAAGCTAGTGAAATAGCCTCGACTATCCACTTGCTCATAACCTGTTTAGATGCAGGGCACCCTCTTCTGAGTGACCCAAAACATACAAATAATTGCTCTGACTTACGCCACAGGGCAGCTCTGTGAACGTAGGCATCCAATGCCCGAACTGGACATAACAGGTTCAATTGTTCCTGATCTGGGGTATTAAAAGGTGGAGGATAAAAGGCCTGCAGCACTATTGGGCCCCCAACATTGAATGGGACCTTAGGAATATAACCCGGTCTAGGGTATAGAAATGCTTTCACCATACCAGGTGCAAATTCCAAACATGACGGAGCAACCGACAGGGCGTGTAAATCTCCAATTCTCTTGATAGATGAAATAGCAAGGAGAAATAAAGCTTTCAAAGTGAGGAATTTTTCTGAAACCTCTTCAATGGGCTCGAACGGAGCCAGAGCCAGACCCTCAAGTACAATGGCTAAATCCCAAGCCGGTGCTCTGGAGTGCAGTGCAGGTCTCAACCTCAATGTACCACGGAGAAAACGAGTAATCAGAGGATCTCACCCAATAGAAGTACCCCCAGAGGGGTAGGAGATAATCCAGCAGAGAAACGGTCTTGCAGAAAATCGAGAACTGAACCAACAGGGCAGTTAACAGGATCTAACTGATGCTCACCACACCAGGTGGAGAATAATTTCCATTTCAGCGCATACAGTTTTCTCGTGGAAGGGGCTCTGGAATGGAGAATGGTCTCAACGACCTCAGTCGAGAGACCGGATTCTATGAGCCTGGCCCCCTCAGAGGCCAGGCCCACAGTTTCCACAACTCCGGTCGAGGGTGAAATATCGTGCCCTCTACCTGGGACAGCAGGTCCCTCCTGAATGGAATCTCCATGGGAGAGCCGTCCAGAAGAGACAAAGTCCGAGAACCAAACTCGAGTCGGCCAGTATGGGGCTACTAGTAGCAGATGAGCCCCTTCCCGGCGAACCCTCTCCAGAACCTCCGGGAGCATAGATATCGGGGGAAATGCGTACAGGTGCAGCCTCGGCCACACCTGCACCATCGCATCCAGTCCGAGAAGAGCTGGCTGCGTGAGGGGGAACCATATAGAGCAATGCGTTGTACAAACGATGTGAAAGGTCGACTTGACTTTAGTTAGACCAAAGTTCTCCCTAAGAAGCTCCACCACCTCGGGGTGAAGTCTCCAATCCCCTGGGCCTCAGCCCCTGCCTCAACAGGATATCTGCTCTGATATACGAGACCATCAGTGTGTTGTCCACCATTCGCCGAGCAACCACTCATGATCGCCCCCACTTGTGAGGGAAGCATCCGTCGATAGCAATATGCGTCGACAAGAAGCCCCCAACACTGGGCCTGGGCGAGGAACCAAGGTTCTTCCACATGACCGAAGCACGAAGGCATAGCCGTGTGACCTTGATCATGCGAAAACGTATTTCCCCTCGGAGAAAACCCCTTGGTCCTGAGCCACCACTGCAGGGGTCTCATGAACAGAAGGCCAAAAGTAAAACGTTGGACGCAACTGCCATGAGACCCACCCGTCTGAAACTGTTTCACAGTGAGTGACTGGCCTAGATATACCCCATTACGGCTTAAGAATTGCTACACCTAGAAAAGTGGTCCTCAGAGCACACTCTACTTGGCGTTGAGAGGCAACCCAAACATCCTTAATGAGACAGAACGACATCTCGATGCCGAACTGCCATAAACTCAGATTGAGCTAGGAACAACCAATCATTGATGTAGTATAATACGGGAATGCCCTGGAGTCTCAGAAGAGCCAGAGCTGCATCCACGCATACTGTAAAGGTGTGGGGTAATAAACCTAGGCCGAATGGAAGAACCCAATAATGGTATGCTTCGCCCCCGAAAGCAAACCTCGGAAAACACCTCATCCTCTTTCGGAAACAATGAAGTAATGGCTGTCTGCTGGGAGGAGGAACCCCTTCTACAGCTCCTTTTGCAGAAGTGACAGTACTTCCTGCTCCATAACCAAAGCCTGCTCGGGGTCCACCAATGAAAGGAGGACCCCTAGAAATCTGGGCGAACGAGAACCGAACTGAATTCTGAAACCCTTTTCTATAGTGTGCAGGACCCACTGAGAAATATGTGGCAGTAGTTTCCACGCTGCCAGAAATTTACTAGGGGAACCAGTCTCTCAAGACTGGCCTCTGGGTTTGTTTGAACAGTCACTACGGCGCCCTGAAGCGGCGAACCGGCAGGGAACAACCGAACTGACCATTCTACGACCCTCCTCGGAGGATCGTATGGGGATGCTGACACCTCGGTGCCCTGAACGGCGAACCGGCAGGGAACAACCGAACTGGCAGCGCTGCAACCCTCCTCAGAGAGTTGCACCCCAGAGGAAAAACGATTTCTCAAAACCGTCCCTTGGTTGAACAGTCACTACGGTGCCCTGAAGCGGCGAACCGGCAGGGAACAACCGAACTGGCAGCGCTGCGACCCTCCTCAGAGAGTCGCACCCCAGAGGTCGCCGAGGAGAAACGATTTCTCAAAACCGTCCCTGCCCCGGAGGAGCCCTCAGAAGCCTGATAGCCTCGTTTTCTTGCGACAGGACTTCTTGTCTAAGCTTTATTAGAGATGATGACAGTCCTCAGATCTTGCCTACCTCTAACTAGCTTAGTTCCTACGACCCTCCTCGGAGGATCGTTGAAAAAAGCAGACACTTCGGCGCCCTGAAACGGCGAACCGGCAGGGAAACCGAACTGACTGCTCTTCTTTTTTCTTATTTGAAGGCTCGTTTGGGGACACTGACACCTTGGTGCCCTGAAACGGCGAACCGGCAGGGAAACCGAACTGGCAGTACTGCGACCCTCCTCAGAGAGTCGCACCCCAAAGGGCGCTGAGGAGAAACGATTTCTCAAAACCGTCCCTACCCCAGAGGGGACCACCCTTAGAAGCCTGATCGCCTCGGCGTCAGGGCTTCTTCTTTGTCAAAGCTATTTTAGAGATAAAACAGTCCTCAGATCTTGCATGTCTCTAACTGGCTAGACTGCGACCGCCACCCAGGTACCCCTCAATTGCGGAGGAGCCCGAATGGCGACGCTCTGTTTTGCACTTTGTGCTGAGAGGAGCTTAATAGGCCGTCTCAGGAACATTAGATTGGTGAGGAAGAAACCTCTGGAACGCCGCTGAATGGTTTATATCTCAGTTTTTTTGAAAGCGGAGCGTCCAGAAGAACAGACATAATTATATCTTAATTTTCCTTTATCTTTATATCAGAAAAAACTTATATATATATATATATACATACATATATCACTCTGTGGCCACCAGCAGGAAACAACCGAACTGGCAGCGCTGCGACCCTCCTCAGAGAGTCGCCCCTCACATTCATCCATGTCCTTACATACTTTACCCACCAGCGCTGCCTAATAAAAAATTTATTCATTATTTAAGATGGCTGGTGGGTAACGTCGGGGTTAATAACGAGGACGCCGACTCGGGAGAGAGAAAGCTCGCAAGCGTCTCTTTAACCCGAGGCAATGTCATACTATGATACTTAATACCCAAACATTACTATAGTCAGACATCTGGGGATTAAACACATAAAATACAAACCGGTTTATTCCACGATCTCGACACCTCAGTGTGGAGATAGGGAAAAACCAGTCCCCGACGAGGAGGCTGAGATACAGAGTTTTCCCTGTTTAAGATACAGTTCATCTTTAACAAACGCTTCTTTATTTTCAATCTCATAATGTTCAGCTGGCCAGTAAATATTTAACTGGCAACAGCACTAGATAAAACCTCCTTTTTTCTTTAAAAAAGCTCCTCTTTATTCAACAGAGTTATGAGCTGGAAAATGTATTCATTGAAAACTCAAACATCTGCCTTTTTATAAAGATTTGTATTTGTTTTGTTCCTTCTTTTAAAACAAAACACTAACGATACCAATTCCTCGGAACTGGAAATCGCAGCACACTAGATCTGGCATGTGAAAGCTGAGAAAGGGCGGAGCCCGTCCCAACCCCCGCTGTCAGATCCGTTTTCGAACCCCGAAATACGAGCCGTCTCCGAGCCTCGGCAACAGAGAGACCCGCTCGGGGAACGCGAACCGAACCGTCCTCCTCGAAGAACGCTCGGCGGGAGCGGAGCGTCCTCACGGACAGCTTCTCGCAATACACAGTCAGATCCCTCGAGAAATGGCTGTTGCATGCTCCACTCCCAAACAGCAACAAAAAGCTGATGTGTGTCCCCACCCGTGATGTAACGAGGGCAGGGAACAACACAACGTCTATAATATTGCTTTGCTCGCCATAATGATAGATAGTGATATATATATTGGGCTTGACAAACAACAATAAATAGACAAGGACAGAATCACAGAGAGCGCTTGCTGAAGACTACAGAAGCTGTCGCGGTCTGTTTTCAAGGGTGCTTTATAGTTTCCTGGTCTATGACGTCACCCATGACGTATCGGGCTTCCATTGGACTGATTTTACACGTGCTTCATGACGCAATCACGCAGAGCGTTCCCACCGCGTCTCAAACGCAGCTCGAAGTTCCCTTGAAAGGGAACTTAAATTCTGTTGCCCTGAAATCTGGACGTCAGCCTCCCCAGACAGACTCTTCTGACAGTGATCTCTCCGAGAGCTTATTTGCCATTCTGAAGCCAAACTCTCCTGCTGAAAGATCCTTTTCAAACTTGTTAACAGCCAGACAAACACTCAGTCAGGCTAAACGCTCACAGCAGAGTTGATAAACCCTGATGTAGAATCACAGACTCAGCCAAGCCTGACATTGCCTCATCGTTGTCTCTGAATCTACACAACTTGTTGCGTATTTCAAAAATGTACAAATCTAATGTTGTTCTACAAGAGGGAACGCAAGGGCAAACTCATACACATTTAATATTCCATGGATAGACAAACATAATACGAAGCCTTGAGCAGAACATCTAAAAGATTATTTAGATCATTCTTGAGGGCATTTTTAAATGTTCGAATTCTGGGTAATTATTTTTTTATTAAGCTGCGAATGAACCAGATTTCTCATACGGGACGTTCGGAAAACAAAACAAAAAAAAAACAGGCCATTTGGTACCACAGAGATCTGCACACTCAAAGTCCAGCAGGGATTTCATTTTATAAGAGCTCGTTCAATACCGAACACCGTTTGTGCAAGAGTTTATGAATAACTTTACGTTTTTATAGGAAAAAATGACTATGTATTTTTTTTTTGTTCTGCTTTCTGGACACACACACATTTTTGTATACATAAATATTTGCATACATTTTTGCATTTGTATAAATAGTTTGTTTTTAGGTTTTTTTTGGTTTGCAGCAAGAAAAAGACAAAAATCAGTGTTTTAAACTGCGTTTTTTGTAACAGGGTTGCAAAATTTGCAACCCTCATTTAAAATGACACTTTCTGTAGATTAAGCATATATATGTATGTATACTGCGGATCTCACACGCGTCTCGTTCTCTCACAACTTTATTTAACTCATTTAAGACTGTTCTTATGTTATGAGGATACTTGACAAAACGGACATTTGGCATAATTGTGTGTGTTATTGTTCATTCAAGTGCGAAAGAGAACTATGTTCTGGCGCGCTGTCTGTGCACACGATACTGGCGCACGTCTTTCTGTGCATTGTGTGTGTGTGTGTCACATAGACACTAGACAGGTCATTCACAGGCAGCGCATTCTCTTAAAACTTGAATGGTTTAAAAGCATTTGTAAGAATAAGAGCAGCATCATATCATGTAAAGCCAGCCAAAGGATGACAAAAATTAATGGATGCAGCGTTAAATATTTTAACACGTTAAACTGGACAAAAATGAATCGCATGCGTTAACGCGTTAACGTTGACAGCCCTAATATATATATATATATATATATATATATATATATATATATATATGTGTGTGTATAATTAAATGCTTAAACTGCAGAAAATGTAATTTTATATGAGGATCGCAAATAAATAAATAAATAAATAAATAAATAAATAAATAAATAAATAAATAAATAAATAAATAAATAAATAAATAAATAAATAAATAAATAAATAAATAAATAAATAAATAAATAAATATATATATATATATATATATATATATATATATATATATATATATATATATATATATATATATATATATATATATATATATATATATATATATACACACACACACACATCAACCTTTTACTGAACACTATTCATGGAAAGTGTCTCGGCTTCTGATGTTACCTGGTTGAGACGGAGTAACGTTCCCGCAGGTGTTTGCACGGCACTCCAGCCACTGTGATGTTTTTAATGTCGTCCTTCTGAACGCCCAGGTTCGATCCCTTAATCGTGACAGCTATTCCTCCTTTCAGCGGCCCGTATCTCGGCGTGATCTGAAATACATTACAAAAAGATCCCAATCATGGACCGCTCTGAGAAAACACCACAGAGATGAGCTGAGATAACCAATCTCACTAAAACAACAGTAAAAAATTATTTATTTCTATTCCCATTAGTAATTCAGTCATCTAAATAGAACCTGATCTGAGGTTTATATTGATTTTTACCCTCAAAATTAGTGAAAATAGGGAAGGAGAATGAGAAGTTATAAATTATTGCTTGAACTTTCTGAGCTGTGTTTCGAGTATTGACGATTGTTAACTTGGAAAATGTCTCGTTTGTCCCATAAAATCCCTGATTCGTTACTCACGTCAGTGATCTGGGGGTCGGGACACTCCTCCAGCTCTTTAGAGGCACAGAGCTGGTCGTACACACACAAGCTGGTCTGCTTGCACCACACACACTGATATTTGGGGTCGGCGTTCTTACACAAGCTGCAGTCTTCACGTCCCAGAGAGCAGTTATACAGAGTGACTGAAACACACACAAACACGTCAAAACACACAAAAACTCATCATTGTGTTAAATGAGAAAATTACAGAAAGTAGCTTTAGAAGGAAATCGTTTTTTGATTCAACATACAGTTTATTACACATGGATGTTTAGGCTTCAACTGCCATGATTTCCTTGAATTGGTATTTAGATACTGTATATTTACAGGCGTTTATTGAAGCATGAATGCATTTCCACCGCATTTACAACATGAACAACAGACAACATTGTGTCTAAAATATAATACATTAACTTCTTATTTATTGAACTATTGATCAATATCACATTCTTCAAAATATCTTCTTTTATGTTCCACAGAAGAAAGAAAGTCATACGGGTTTGGACCGACATGAGGGTGAGTGAAAAGCGAGTGCGAGCGATTACCACTAAGACTGCTGTCGATCTTCTTTCTCGTGTGTTTGTCTCTTACGTGGAACAGAACGTTGGTCTCGTGAGCTTTATCAAAGGAAAACTGGAAGAGAGATTAAAGTTGAGTCAACACCGACGGTTCTCTCCTCCACATTAAAGACTAGAGGTGATTTACAGGCTGGACACTTTCCAACAGGGGGAGCTGTAATCTCAAACTCCCACTAGAGCCATTGGAGAAGAGTGGGTAGGTGAATCTTTATGTTGGTAATTGGTTGTGTATCATTTAGCAAGAGTTTTGTATATGCAAAGATTTACAGTACATGAACAACAGACTGCCTTGGGCAACATGAGGAAAAATAAAGAGAGAGAAACTGAAGCTAACCACATATCCGCTGAAAGAGTAGAAGGGTCCCGACTCTGTCTTGACATCTTCCTCAATCTTCATCAGCTCCGTTCCGATGGTGAAATCACGATCCTAATGAGGCACAATTCAGAAAACATCGACTGAAACCCTCTGTTCACATTTATTCACAGGTAAGAGGACAGGAAATGATGGAAGAAGCCGGACTTTAAGACCCGTTTAGAGGAAAACCATAACCAGATTATGAATAGACTGCCAAGAAGAATTTTTTCAATCAGTTATTTGTCTCTTGTTGTCCAGACATATAAAGACATCCTTAAAAAAAAAGACAAACTGACTTGAAGCAAAATTTGGAAGCAAAACATAATGACTTTATGACAATACACGTTGAAGTTTATTTTTTAATTGCCATTTTTTCATAGTTAAAAAAAAAAAAGAATAAGTATATGTAATAATAATAATTATTTGTATTATTCTTGAACCTTAAAAAAAATTCCAATGGATATATCATCTGAAAACAAGTCTAAATATTAGGGCTGATTAATTATATAAATAAAGTCTTTTTTATTATTCCAAAAAATAAAGTCTTTGAATTTTGAGCCTTTTCTAAGCAAATGTTAATATATGCTGATTTTATTAATTATTTAATAATACATTTGATTGTATTTATATTCTGTAAGCTTCTGTAAATATCATGTATTTAATAATTATTTATTATTTGTGATTATATATAATGTATATATAATTTATATTACATATAAATAGAAATATTTTATATTATATAAATAACACATTATTCTTAAATATACACACGCATGTGTGTCTATTTATATATACAAAATAATTTTACACAGTACACACAGATATATTATGTAAACACAAACTTTTATTTTGGATGTGATAAATCGTTTGACAGCTCTAAATTAGATTACTTATAATGATCATATTTTATCTACTTAATAATCTCATGCAACTTTGTTTTGGAAAACAAGATACTGATTTATTTTATTTTTTACATTTTTACTTTATTTTTATTTATTTATTTGTTTTTATCCCTAGTGACCTTAAAGAAGACATTTACTGTTAAAAGGAGGCCAGGAAGTTTAGCTCACCTTGTACGGGTCCAGATGGATGCCCTCAAAACTGATCCGGGTTTTGTGTCCGACCGGGATAAGCACGGGATCTGGGTTCTCGAAGCGCGGACAGCTCTTGTTCTAGAACACACAGAAGATGCAGAAATCTGTTCTGCTGTATGGAAAGTACTCATCTACGGCAATCTTCCAAGCGTTTCTTAATTTTCATCCAACATAAATTAACGAGCGTCAATTGAAACTGAAAAACTCATTAACCATGATGACGTGCATGGATGAAACCGTTTATTTACAGCTGGAATATAATATATCCTCGCTGACATTGGCGACTGTGTTTAATTGCATATAATCCATTTTTTCCCCATCCATTTGTTTTTTTCATTTTGCTGATTCAGCTAATACGTTTCACATTAAAACTTGGTCATTTACTTGGTGTCCACATTTCATCAGCCACGTGTGACTGTTCCAGGAAACAGCAAATATCAAACAGTGTGGAGGCCATTTATGAAATTGCTGGGACTGGATATCAATAACTCAGCTTTATGCTCCAAGAAACGGTTTAAATAAATAAATAAAATGTCTGGACCAGTTGGACCTGGTGTTTGAAGATGAGAATTGCATGAAACTAATCAAAGCGGCCCAATCAATGGTGCTGAACGCACACATACATCACCAAGACGTTTATTCAATGTCTGCTTTTTCATACATGTCATTTTTAGCTTCCATAGTTTCCTCATCTGCAATACTTTGCTAAAACACTTCCTGTCTAAAGTTAGAATGACATTCAGAAAATGTTTTCATTTTTCTAACACACATTCCTGGTCTTATTGAACGAAAAAGTCATCAAACGCATTAATAAACAACTTTTCATTTGAGATGTCATCTTTAAGACAACTTGGGCAGGGAAACTAGCCAAACGTGTGTACATGAGCGGAGGTTAGTTCCCTCCTAAACTAACCGAATCCCAACTGACTGAATTTTTTAATTTTGATTCAAATATTTAGTTCAAAATAATTCACTGATTTGAGTAGCGTCAAACTTAAATTAAACAAATTAGTTCAATCAAATGAACTTTTATGAGTATTTACAACTTTCTTTTTCTTTTGAGTTCACAGAACTGACACATTTACAGTAATCTGAATGGTTTCATTGTTTTGAGTTTCATGAACTTGTTTCTTTTAATTTAGAGAAACTTAATTTGAACTAAAACTGGGCTGGGATTTCTTTTTCCAAGCATGCTTTTCCATGGCAGTCGAAAGGGAGAGTAAATGCTAAAATTAAGTGTTATAGAAATGTTTTTTCTGTGCAAGATTAATCTTATGTGGGAGATTTAGTGTTTCATGTTTTTCTATGCTAATTTAGAAGAGCTTTTGTTATGTTTTTTAGTTTTTTTTTTGGGAGTTACCATCATGGTGATGAACGGAGCACAAGCCTAGTTTGAGAACAGATATATGTTAAATGATCTATGTTGCTGTACTCATTCAGCAATTGATATGCTACGCTGATGCTATCAAAGCATTGTGTTACCAATTAACAAGTTAGCATTTCCTGAATTAGCTAGTTATAGCCAAGTTTTCAATACTAAAAATATTTAAGTTGAGATTACATGACAATTTTAAGTTAAATGAATGACTGAGCTTACTCTAATATTTCAAGTTAAGAGTAATTAAGCTGTATGAGTACAAAATAAAATTCTGCCAGTTCTGCTTACTCAAACTTTGAATTTCTTAAAAATGTTGATGTAATTGATCACGTACATTTTTTTTGAGTTTTGCTAACTTGTTCGGGTTTACAATGTTTACATCCTTGCTGAAATGAGTATTAATTTCTTTCTTTGACAACAAACTTTTGATCGGCAATGCACGTGTGCTAACTGGGGTGTGTAATAGACAGAATTACTGATAAAAAGAAAGAAAATGGTGCATGTGAGCTCGTTTGACTCTCATCTCAGTACCTGTCTGGGTTTGATTATATTGGCGCCGGTTTCTGCGTCGCTCAGATCCGTGCAGGTGTGAGCCGCAATGTTCCACTGACATCCCCAAGCGCTGCTCACACAGGAAGTGCATCTGCGGAGAAACACGCGCAACCATTAAAGTTACAGTTACATTTTTCATCAGTGTGTAAATGTTTGGAGTAAAAACATATAGTCCCAGTGCACTTCAAATAATACTCATTCATCAGCAATGTCCCAGTGCTCTTAAAAAACACAAGGAGAAGGGGAAAAAAGAGATGAGAGATCGACTTTCATGTGTGATGAATGAATGAGAAACGAAAGCAATTTCCTGCTCTTGGAGAAAAAAAAAAAAACGTAAGCAAGTCTCTATAGAAGCAAATTCAATTCCAGCTTCAGTGATGCATTACAATTTATGAGTAAACCTCATCGTTACAGATGCTCGTATTCATTATACACACAGTGGTGTCAGCACAAAGCGGACACACACACACACACTCGCTGACAATAGAAGGCGAGAAAGCAAACGTACGGTGTGTTTTCTGCTTTCCGGACTGCCGCTGCGCAGTTGTAGAACTTGTACTCGCTGGACGCGACCTCCACGCTACTGTTCACAAAGATGTAGACCGGAACCGCCACGAAATCTACCAGACACAGGGGGTCAGATCAGCCAATCACAGCAAAGGTCATCTGCACATAGATGTCTTAAAGATACAGTAGCAAAAACAACCTGAGGGTCAGCGAGAGGATAAAAAATGGTCATGAAACACTAAATTATGATCTATCTTTGGTGCAAGAAACCTAAATCGACTAAAAGCACCATACAAGTAGTTCATATGACTATATGAAGTAAATTCCAAAGCTTTGCATGAGGAACAGGCTGAATTTGAACTCGTATCCAGTTTTCGAGTTCACAGTCATATGGGCTTTTTAATGGTGATTTTTGCTCTTTTTGTAGCTTGACAGATGTGGAGTGCAACAGTATCTCCTTTTGATTTTCCACAATAAATAACAGCATTTGAGTTTGAAAAAACATGTAAATAATAATAATAATAATACAATTTATCATAAGATATAAAAAAAATTATATAAAATGTATGTATTATTAACAATAGATGTTTGTTTGATTATATCATTTATTGTTCTTTATTTAATTTAAACCTGCTTTACAAACTTGCTAAATCATATGAAGCCAACTAATAAATAAATAAACAACTACATAAATAATTACATTTTAATTCAATAAAAACAATAAATAAGAACATTGATTATTCATTACAACTAATATATATAAATAATATATGACTATATAATATACATTATGTAGTAATAAATACATATATATATATGATATATATCATTTAAACTACTGCTTTAAAATCCCATTCAAACAGGATTGCTACTTTACATATAGCCAAACAATAAATAAAATAATAAAATGCATATTTTAAAATAGTTCTTTATAAAATAACTAAATATTATATACCAGTAACTAAAATTATTTATAGAATAACTAACTAAAATAAACATGTAATTAAACAGTGTAAACAGTGTGGAGAGAGTGTGTAAAACTGTAAAAGGCCGCTCAGATCTCGTGTGCTGTGACGAGTGACGTACTGTACCTTGGTGTGCAGGTGTCGAGGGTATAAGAGGCTGTTCAGGTAAACGGCAACTGATTCTGCCGTCCACCATCCGGCCGCCGCTGGGGTAAGAGCCAAAGACACAGTGGATCCGGTCCGAGTCTCTGAGGATCGGCAGCGATCGGACGTTTATCTCAACCTGAGGGACATTTGACAAACTCTGAACTCACACAGTTGTGCTGATATGAGAGAAATAAGCGAAACAATCCTTCATTTCAATCTTTGAAAGCAATACATAGCATTTCCGTTTTTTGCCAATTTAATTTATACATATTATAAGGAGATGACTGGTTAGGTTTGTTCCATGCAATCCAATTAAAAAATGATGGATTTATGAGGAAAATTCTCGTGTTTTAGAAAGAAGCTCAATGTGTTGAGGTGGAACCTCTAGGCTATCGCTTCACAAGATAAAATTTCCAAACTTTGTCTGAATAATTCTCGTCATTCCATAAGAATATTCTTTAACAAATATCTTCTAGACATTACTCTCTAGAATGGTCCAGTTAATACACACAGGCCATAATCAGAAAACGTATTGCAATGAAGTGCAAAACACAAAAACAGCAGCACCTTTAGAACAGAATTCTAAACGTGCCATCAGCGCCCATTGTGTTTTCACCGTCTGTTCACCAATATGGCCTCATTGTGTGGGAGTCATGCTCAGCTTTTCTCATAATCAGTGCTGAGCAGTCTGGTTTAAAAATAAGACTCTGGTAATTGTGTCCGCGACACCCGGGCTAGTACCTGCTGGGACTTCAAGCAGCTGAGATTTGGCGGGTGGAAAGAGACGATTTTCACACACTGTTGGTTTGGGCTCCACAGCCACCCGTTCTTTTCCTCCGCACGACTGCACTCCGATCGCCTGGTGCATCTACACAATCAATAACGAATTAAAACACAACGCTTCTCGTGCAATTAAATACAAAAATATTATAATACAACACTTCAGGGAAAACAGGATTGTCTTTACATTGCATTTTTGTATTCTGTAAATAATAGAATAAAAATCATTAATCCAATTAGTTACATTTAAAAAAAAAAAATAAAAAAAAATAATAACATATATATATATATCTATATATATATATATGTAACAATTGTCAATTGTACAATAAAAATAATGATTTGAATACAATTTCTAATAATAATAATAATAATAATAATACTAATAATATATATATATATTATATATATATATATATACACAGTATATATATATATATATATATATATATATATATATATATATATATATATAAACATACATACACATACAGACAATATATATATATATATATATATATATATATATATATATAAATGTATATATATATATATATATATATATATATATATTACACAATAATATAAAATAAATATAAAAGTATATTTAAATATATATAATATAAGAAACGTAAAAAAGATTTATTAAATTATATACAAATAAGATATATACACATAACATCCAAATTATTAAATATATGTAAGTATTATTTATGGTCTTTAATGACTTATTACCGGCACTAACAATAAAAACCTTAATTCAATTCATTCAAATGTAAAAAAATAATAATAAAACATTTTAAATTTTAAATAAATAAGAAGTGTATGTAAATATACTGAATACATATAAGAAATAAACGATTTTTTTTTCCAAAAAATCATTCAATTATATAAAAACAAAATATACACAAATAATCTCACAATCATTAAATAAGCTTTTTTTTTTTAGCTTTTTGTGTTTCTATCTATCATCCATCCATCCATCCATCCATCATATATATATATATATATATACCCCCTCACACAGAATTATTTTGTATTATTATTATCATGTTATATATATTTATTTTTTAATACTATTTGGCAAGTACAGTGGAAATAGACAGGAAAACAGTGAGAGATGGAGGAATAGGGACTCATTGCTGGATTCAACCCTTTTTCTTCCATTTGAGCACCAGGATACCAAAGACATTAGCACTATTTAAAAAAAAAACCCGTAGGTACCTTCCTTCCAGGACACACCAGCCACAGTATGGATCTCTCTGAGTGACGCAGGTCTGGCAGTCCGTCTTCAGATGGCAGGCCTGTACGGGCACCTTCGTGATCTGCAGAACCACAAAATCATAAAATGATTCAAATAAAGCTGGAATGCCGTACTGACCAATCAGCATCTAAGAATACAATGCAAAACCAATCACAATTCAGTAGGCAAATTATAACGATGCCATCACTGTTTTAAAAAGTAAAAAAACAACAACTTTAAAACCATAAAAAGTAAGGTAGTTTCTTGAAAAGTATGAAGTTTATACTGAAATGAACTGATCTAAACAAAGCCTGAGAGTGAAGGGGTTCAAGCTGAATTAATTGCAGAAAATTACAGAGAAAACAACAAACGAGAAAGCATGAATGATTTCAATACATCACCGCCTCATAAACACTGCAATTACATGACTGTAAGGTCATAGACTCAGCAAGACATACACTATACCAATGTCTTCAAATTGTATTAAAAAAATGACAATGTATATTTTGGTAACAATAAAAGGCGCTCAAATAGGTGCAATCATGCGTTTCCTGAGGTTTAGGCGGCGATAATCAAAGAGCTACTGAGCACACCGTCTGTGATAAATGACTCCAGCCTCGTACCTTTTTCTCAGTGGTGATATACAAGTGCGCCTTGGTTTTGTCAAAGAAAAGGTTCTTATTTACATAGCCGCTGGTTTTGTAGCCCGGACCGGGGTTGTACGCCTCTGGTACGTTTGACAAATGTACCTGGGTAAAGAGAGAACAATAGACACAGAGAAACACACAATTAAAGAGTCGAGCACAGGAAAGAACACATCTGTCATATTTACAGACCACACAAAACCCCCTCAGCGCACCTGAGCCACACCTGACAACGTGTCAACCCTCAATTAACTGCCTACAAGCCACATAATGACCATAAAACCACAGCTCCATTCACAGGGAACTCACAAAAACCTGCATCCGGACTGGTTTTTATCCATCTATCGCTCAATTTCATCTGTCTGTCCTGCAAATAATCAGCTCTAACAAAGCCTTTTTATTTGAGTGTAAGAATTGGACTCAAGTTGAGCGAGCTGTTCATTATTTCTAATATAACGTCTAACAGGGTTTGGTTGTGTCTGCGGTAGCGAGGGGTTTCGTCAGTGATATCTTTTTCTCTTTCATCCCTCTGTCAGAGATTCGCCACGTTCACCCACCAATTCCCTCACCTGCCAAAGCCTAAACTCCAGCTTTGTGACACGCCTGCTAATTCAGGTGTGTGACATCAGGTAGCGAGCTGCTTGTAGTGGTTCACTAATTGGTTGTCTCAAATTTCCAGAGATGTTCGTTTCCTCAACATTTCTTTAACAATGCCTAACATTCTGCTCTTGTTCCACGTCCTCCTACAGACTGTCAATTTTTGGTTATTTTTACATTGTGGACAAGTTAGTTTAGGGACCGTTCGGTATTTATGGAAAGGGCCACCGGAGGAAAATAGGGGAGGGTCATGTCTTTTTATTCTTTGTTCAGGGGAGGGTCAACCAACTTTTTTTAGTCTATAGGGGAGGGTCACCCAAGTTTTGTATTCATCAAAACCGCTAATTTCAAAGTGGCTTGTTTGGTGCATATTTTTTCCATGTAGCTCTCTCGGTCTCGGCCCCCCATCGCTATCAGATGGGTCTGACCCAACAGAAATACAGTTTGGCGCTGTTTGACAGTGCGCACGTGCTTCAGTACGCTCAGAAAAAGTGCATTAGAAGTTCTAATTTAGAACAGAACGCCAAAGAAATGTTTACCCGGCAAAGCTTTAAAGCACGAGCAAATAATGAACTTTTGTGATTGCGAAAGAATAAGTGCAGTGTCTTGTGCGGCATTAACATGTGATGTGAATGTACGTTGAGTTTTACAGTATTGGGACTGAGGCGCCAGCACTGCAGCTGATATAATGTGCGCTGTAGCACGATACTACCATATTTTAGTTTCCATTCTTATTGTGTTTCCACAACAATGTTAGTGAGTAAATCTACTGAAATTGCCACCATAACAGTGGAGTGTGATGTGTTGGACATAGGGCTACCACACTTTTAAATTACTATTAGTATTATTTGAAGTTAACAAAATAAAAAACAGACCTACACCAAAAAAACTAGTTGAGGATAAATTCTTTAAAATTGGCCAATTCCAGCGTTATGGACGTGACATTTGCAGTCAAAACTTGAAATATAAATTCTCAGAAAATGCATTTAATACTGAAACGTCTGTTTATATATTCATACTCCCTTAAAGCGGGTTTACACGGTGCGTTTTTTTGCTGTTTTACGAGCACGCAGATTGTTTTGTTTTTTTCACTCGGGAGAAATGGCGTGGAAATCGGTTGTGCTCGCATGTTGTGGCTCGTGTCGTGTGCTAGGAAGATACGAGCAGAGCCGAGCCGAGCCGAACCTCTCGACCTCACGATAATTTTTAAACATGTCTAAAAAGTTTGGGAGCTGTAGGCTTGAATTCGTGAGGTGTGCGCGCTGTGCGGTTGAATGAGCCGATTTGCCGATCTATCTGAATTTGAACAATCAGGAGCTGAAGAAATCCACAGAAGAAAGACGAAAATGGCAGCGCCACCGCGAATTTGGATTATTGAAAGGGAAGCCTACTACTTTATTATGATTTTAGTATCATAATGATTAATAAATGCATGCACAATTATCAGTGAACTTGATAAATGTTGCAGATATGTTTTACTATGCACAAACCAATGCCTTTCAACTTGTGTGCAAAATTCTGAGTTAAATGAATGTGCAGCAATTTGTACAGATAGAATCTGTATATGTGTTGTAGCGATAATAAGCGCATTTAGTTTCATATTTATTATAATGTTTTATTTTTCCATCTATGTTGATTATGAAAAGTATAGCCTACGCAATATATCGGGAGACATGGCCAGACATGATTTTGACCACTTCATTAAGTGTTGTTTTGTAGAAAGCCTTTCTTTAAAGTGAATTTCGTTTTGTATAAATTGTATCTTAATTTTAATCAATTTTTCATCAACCAATTGCCTGGATTTAATTAATAAGAAGCAAATATAGCTGGATTTACAAATGCACATCTTGATTGTTGCATGCATACATATGTCGAAATAATGACATAACCACAACAACCATCGAATTGTCCTGGTTTGAGACTGTTAATACACATAACACAAAATATTCTTTTTATTTTTTTCGTGTTCGCATTTATAAGGGAAAAAAAATGTTACGGACGTGACAGTTCTCCGTTACGGACATGACCGCTCTGAAAGTGACTTTAAAACTTTCACAGAGACCTCAAAGAGAAAGCACAAAGCCTTTCTTAAAAGTGAATTTCGTTTTTTATTAATTGTATCTTAATTTTAATCAATGTTTCATCAACCAATTAACTGGATTTAATAAATAAGAAGTAAATATAGTAGAAAATAGATCATCATGAAATGGAGGCGCCGGTGCGTGAACTGGACTCTCGTCTAATAAATGAACCGAAACACAGCTTATAGCCTATAGGCTACTTGCCTCAGAGACCTGATAAATATATAGAAAACTTGACATGACTACTTTTTAAAAGAACAATTCAAAACGAAAGAAAACGGACTACAGACTGCTCTCTGCTTATGTAATCCGTATGAAATGTGCATTTCTCTCTGGCGCCTTCACTACTGCGAAGATCGCGAGTCAGCATCGTCACCTTTATATTTGCAGCGGACACTGACAAATACTTGTTTATTAATAAACAATTAAAATGTCCCCTTGCTATATTATTCATAATCATTACTTTTGCCGGTTCTTTGTGGCAGCTTTAAGATACTTTATTGGCAGCGCCACCCTTACATTTTACATGAACGCGTCACCACTGCATCAGCACCGAAAACATGATTTTTTTTTTTTCAAATCAAAAATCGCAATACGAACCGAATTGTAGGTTTGGTCTATTGTTACAGCCCTAGCAAGATGAGAAAGCAGGAGTTTAGTCGTTTATCATGGAATGGCTATCTGAACATCTTTGCCAAGTGCAAACCAGTACAGAAGTAATCAATAAATTATCGGGGAAGGTCATGCCTTTTTTCACAATCATTTTGGAGGGTCATAGAAAAAATGATTGCTGGCGAAGGGAGGGTCAAGTCTTTTTTGACTACAGATCTCAAATCTCCTCCGGTGGCCCCTTAAATAAATACCGAACAGTCCCTTAACCCTCTAGGTGCCACGGTCGAGTTTACTCGACAAGATGCGGCACTGAATAAAACGGCCGATTTTGTCAAATTGGGTGTCAAATTTCATTCGACCTCCCCTCCACTGGATGGCAGACATGTCATACTTCATCCCCGAATCAAAAAAACGTCATGTTTCTATACAAAATGTTCGAGTTAGAGCGCATTGAATCAGTGCGATCAAAATCGGAGCTAGTGTGCGAGTGAGCCATGTTATCAGAGCCTCTCCGCAATCGCGGCGACAGTATTGTGGTGGAGACTTTGTCTAATGCCACTGGGTATGTTAGACGAGGTCGAAGTATTCATAGGACAGTTAGGAGGCAACGTGGAGGCAGGGTGAGTAGTCGCAATGACAACGACAGTAGTCCGAGCTGTGCACACTCGGCGCGCGCGCGAGGCAGATCTGGCCGCGCTGCTCGTATCATGTCACTCATGATCTGTGCGAGTGAGCGTTTGAACTAAACAGGTCTTGTCTATTTGTGTTTGTATGTCATATGAATAATATATATGTGCCCCATACATGGAATAAGAGTGCCTACTGTATTTAGTAAATGGAAAATCTCTACCACTACATGCATTCGGTTTGTTTCTACCATTTATTAGTAATGATATATATACCTGAGCATTCAGTATTGTGTAATATAGCATACAGAAGGTGATGGACATTTTGGGGGGAAATAAGTCCTGCATTTTATCATTTAAACATGTGACTTTTCATGAAAATTCTATAATCCAAGATTGCCACCACCATATGACCTTATAATATGCAAATAAGATGGGAAAATGTAATCCCTGCATAAAATTTGGGTCATCCTTAATATTTCTCTAATTTACAGAAAGTCTCTATTTTTTATCACTTTTAAGATATAGCCTTTTGAAATTAAGATTAGAAAAAAAACCTCTGGCGCCTAAAGGGTTAAAAGGTTAGTTCACCCAAAAATGGGTATTGTGTCATTTACTCATCCTCATGTACTCGTCCTCACCGTGTCATATACTCGTCCTCATTGAGTCATTTACTCGTCCTCACTGTGTCATATACTCGTCCTCATTGTGTCATTTACTCGTCCTCACCGTGTCATATACTCGTCCTCATTGTGTCATTTACTCGTCCTCACCGTGTCATATACTCGTCCTCATTGTGTCATTTACTCGTCCTCACTGTGTCATATACTCGTCCTCATTGTGTCATTTACTCGTCCTCACTGTGTCATATGCTCGTCCTCATGTACTCGTCCTCATTGTGTCATTTACTCGTCCTCACTGTGTCATATACTCGTCCTCGTGTACTCGGCCTCATTGTGTCATTTACTCGTCCTCACATTGTTCTCGTGTCATTTACTCGTCCTCATTCCAGCATTTACTCGTCCTCACTGTCATTTACTCGTCCTCATGTACTCGTCCTCATTGTGTCATTTACTCGTACTCATTCTATCATATACTCGTCCTCATTGTGTCATTTACTCGTCCTCACTGTGTCATATACTCGTCCTTATTGTGTCATTTACTCGTCCTCACCGTGTCATATACTCGTCCTCATTGTGTCATTTACTCGTCCTCACTGTGTCATATACTCGTCCTCGTGTACTCGTCCTCATTGTGTCATTTACTCGTCCTCACTGTGTCATATACTCGTCCTCGTGTACTCGTCCTCATTGTGTCATTTACTCGTCCTCACGTTGTTCTCGTGTCATTTACTCGTCCTCATTCTATCATTTACTCGTCCTCACGGTGTAATTTACTCGTCCTCATGTACTCATCCTCATTGTGTCATTTACTCGTCCTCATTGTGTCATTTACTCGTCCTCATTTACTCGTCCTCATTGTGCTATTTACTCATCCTCATGTACTCGTCCTCATGTCATTTACTCGTCCTCATGTTGTTCTCGTGTCATTTAGTCGTCCTCATTCTAGCATTTACTCGTCCTCACTGTGTCATTTACTCGTCCTCATGTACATGTCCTCAATGTCTTTTACTCATACTCATTCTATCATTTACTCGTTCTCGTTGTGTCATTTACTCGTCAACATGTTGTTCTCGTGTCATTTATTCGTCCTCATTCTAGCATATACTCGTCCTCATTCTAGCATTTACTCGTCCTCACTCTGTCATTTACTCGTCCTCATGTACTCGTCCTCATTGTGTCATTTACTCATCCTCATTGTGTCATGTACTCGTCCTCATGTACTCGTCCTCATTGTGCCATTTACTCATCCTAATTGTGTCATGTACTCGTCCTTATGTACACGTCCTAATTGTGCCATTTACTCGTCCTCATGTACTTGTCCTCGTGTGATTTACTCATCCTCATGTACTCGTACTCATTCTATCATTTACTCGTCCTCGTTGTGTCATTTACTGGTCCTCATGTACTCATCCTCATTGTGTCATTTACTCGTCCTCATTGTGTCATGTACTCGTCCTCATGTACTCGTCCTCATTGTGTCATTTACTCGTCCTCATGTACTTGTCCACGTGTGATTTACTCATCCTCATGTACTCATCGTCATGCTCTTTACTGTGCAATTATAATTAATGAGGAGTGAGGCTTTTAATATTCAACATTATTTGAATGCAGAGCAGCTGCATTCGGTCAATTACAAGAACTGAATCAGATTTTTAATTTGTTTATTTTTCTTAAGTTCATTGTGATTCTTATATTCGTTGTAAAGCACTTTGGTCAACCTCGATTGTGTTTAAATGTACTCTATAAATAAACACAGACTAATTGATTGATAGTTTTATGATGACTTTTTTGTCATTCTAAAGCTTGGCAGCAGCAGGCCTCATTTACTTTCATTATATTGAAAATAACTGAACAGAAACATTAATAATTTGTCTTCCACAGAAGACAAAGCCATACAGGTTCAGAATGACATCAGGGTGAGTAAATGTTCATTCTTGGGTGAACTATCCCTTTAAATTAATAGTTTATAGTTCACATTCAAAAGTCATTCTGCATTGTTATTCTTACATAACTAATGAACATCAAGACCTCAACTATATGGGTTATAGCACCTCAGATGAGGGTTTGAGCACCTTGTGAATGTAGTTTCCTGAATTTAACAGAACTTCTCACCTTGATCACCTCTCCAGCATTGTGGCCCAGAAAGGCAATGGTGTGATCGTTCTCGACAGCCACAGCCACTGCGGTCAGCAGGTTCTGCCTGATGAAGACTGGATTGGCCTTCAAGGCAAATTCCTGCCGACTGGCCAACGGAGATGGAAGAAAATCGGCTCCGCACTTATACTTGTTTACAATGTCTTTCTGCAAGATAACAATGAGTAATGGGAAACAAACACTTAAATAAACATGAAATGTACTGAATGTACTTTTTAAATATTTTCTGCACTTACTGTCTTGTTAATCTTTCATCAAAATATAATTTGCTCTGACTCCAAGATATTTTTGTATCTATGCCTAAATGTTTTTTGTATTTTTTTTCACTACATCTCAGAAGTAAAACAGGTTGAAAAAGAGCACATTTTGTACATCTCTACTCTTCGGGTGCTGTATGTTAAGCACAAAAGTAGCAGCAGTTTTCTAAAACACCATTGTCACCGGGACCAGGATAATTTCAGGATGTAAGCAGCGGTGAAATCACTCAAAAAATGTGGGGTTCTTTCAAAAGAAAGCATATAAAAAGAAAGTGTAATAGAATATATTCAGGCAAAAATTAAACACAGATAAGCAAGTTACATATTAGTTTATTACACTAATGTGTTTGATATATTATACAAGTTAACAAGCAAAACTTATCCAATATAAAGCTAAACACATGATCTATTTTCATTCATATGTTTGAGGGAAAATTTCCTTTATTTCCAAATAAATGACGGTTGTCGAAGCAGAATGATAAAAAATTCACTTCAGACATTTCATGTCCTTTTAAAACCATTAACGTGCATTTAAATATTTAGTAGAGGCTCATAATACATACACCTTTGGGTCTATTAAAAAAGCTTAACATTGTTAGTTGTTAAACTGCAAAGAAATACCTATCAGCGGCCAATGAGCTGCGGCTCAACATTCAAATACCGGTAGTGTTGCTGTTATCAGTGTGCAGCGCGCTTTCAGAAACCCTCCACCTTCCCCAGCTCCACCTGTATAGATCTGCTATGGCGGTTATTTCATGTATGTTACATGTGCAGCAGCTGCATGTCTTACATGATAACAGCAATGTCCGTGAATGTATTGGCAGTAGCAAGTCTCGGTACTCGGTATTCCGCCAAGACCAAATACCTTAACATTGCCATAACCTTTAACATGCCAATCTCTCATAGAGTTTTCATGACACAAATAACTTTTCAGCTTCAAAACAGGCATTTGTGTCATTGATCAATGTTAAGAAAAGCTGCTACTTACATCGTGTTTGACACATGGTTCGTCTTTACTGGATGTGTAGGGACTCTCCACAACTAATCTGTCGTCAATCTTGCCGTTGTCCGTGTAGCAAGCGGTAACGATGGCCAACAGTTTCTGGTTGATGTTTTTAAGGGGGTACATACACAGAGCTGATACAGTGGCCCCTTCCTCTGAGCTAGCCACCACAAACAGGACTTTATCCCATTCCCTGATATTCCCATACTCTTCAGACATGGCTTGGGCCAGCTCTTTCCCCGGCTCGGTCAAATACGCGGCCTGGACTTTGTTGTAGCGATTGTTCTGGCCGCAACTAAGCTGAAGCTCCGTGTACGAATAGTAGTGATTGTCGTTCTCGCAGAGGCGCGAAACGAAAGTAAAGTTCTTGTTGTCCGTTCCACCGAGAGTGCGCGAAAAGAGGAAATAGACAAAGTTGTCATTTTTGAAGGCAAATCGGAAGTCGTGCAGGTACTTGGGCACGAAGGGAACTGCTTGGACCGTAGACGCCTCGATGATGCTCTCGAACACAACCCAGTCGCGATAGTTCTGCACGATTCTGGTGCTGATGAGTTTTGAGCTGTCCATGCTTCCGTAGCCCTTCCCGACCAAAAAGACGTTGAACGGTTTGTCATCCAATTCAAGCGTGGCCATGACGCCCACCACCGAAACGTGCTCTTCGGTGCTGGCAGCATAAGTCCGTTCCCCTTTGCTGTCGCTGTAGTATATCTGCTCTTTGACGTTGGTGAGGTTGAGCAGAGAGCAGATTCCTCGGTATAAACTCCCACAGACTATCAGCGACCCGTTAGTCGAATGAACCAGCAACAGTTTATTGGTGTTGTTGGTGTCTTTCAGGTCTTGGCAAGTAGACACTGGAGGTGTGCAACCCCTCGCATCTTTCTTGGGCCCCGTTTCAGATCTGGCCTCAATGTTCAATGAAGAGTCCAATTGATAAATACCATTGACCGCACCGAGGTAAACACGCCCCGTCAGGGAGTCCCACGCCACATTATTGATGGGTGTGTCCGTGGAAAACTCGAGTATGGGCTCTTCAGAGGATGCAGCGGTTACTTGTAGCACCAATAGGACCGCTGGTAACCAGGTGGCCATTTCTGTAAAAAGAAAGAGTTTGAATTAGGATAAATGACAAAATGCAAAGTTCATATGTTGGGGTGTCAGTGAGTATAAAGATGTCAACTCTTTCCCCAAAACAGTGCCTCTGCTTTTATACACAAAAACCATTTTATTCTAGCTTCATGCATTCTTTTTTATCAACACTTGAATAAAAGTTTAATAAAAAAAGCAACATTTTGAACAAAAAGCTAGGATTTTTTGTCCAAAAACTACAAAGCTTTATCACTTTCTTTCTGCACATTTTTTCCAATGTTTTGATCTGGAGATTCAGTACTCTTTCAAGAAGATGCGTAATAGCGCCCCCTACTATATAACAGTGAAAAAAACGGAAAGCCGAAAAATGCCGTCAATGGTGGATAAACGTTGTCTTATAAAAGACAGAAAATTCCATCAATGGCAGGGAAAGAATTAATTAGTATTGCTTGCTAAGTTAGACATCACTACAACAATTGTTCATATGCTCTAGACCCCTAGAAACCATCCAGAATACCCAAAAACCTACTAAAACATCCTAACCTTAACCTAGAACACCCTAGAAACCACCCAGAACATCATAAAAACTCCCTAGAATATCATAGCAACCCCTCAGAACATCATAGCAACCAGCAAAATAGTCATTAACAGTGCACAAAGTTAAGGCACAAACACATTATGGCTACAACAGTTGGTGAAGGTCACTATAGGTTGGCTTGACCAGGGTGCTCAATCTCTCTGCCCATTCATCCCTTTGGAAAAACATTCTTTAAATTAAAAAGCCTAACAAAGCTCAAACCTGGGCCGCTGTTTTATGATGTTAACCTGCCATTCCCTGGAGTTCCATCGACGCTGCGAAGTGATAACGCACTCGCCCTGAGGGTTGAGTTAATTTCAGCTCTCACATTCATTTACATAAAAACCCCTGCCCTTCTATTGGCAGTTTTCATCTTTTCTCCCTTCTCCCTGCTGATCACGAAGCTCATTTATTACAAATTCCATTTCTTCACGTAAATGTAGGTGCCCTTTTTAGTTCATACCCTTAAACAATTCTTTTTAATTTGGAATGGTGGTTCGCGTTATTTGCTCTCTTTAGGGGAAGTGTTTTGTTGTTCTTTTACTTTTTCCTAAGGACGTTTTTGCTCTTGTATGATTTGTTTCAGAACTAGTTTAGGTGAAACTCAGGTGTAGATAGATGCCAAAGTGTGACCAATCACCAATAAATCACCAATGAGATCTCTGCAATGTCTCAATTGTTTCTCCAAGACAGTAAAAGAGTCTTTTGAATGTGAAAGTGTGACCGATCTTGTAGGGAAGAATAACACACTTTTTTAATGTCTCAATTGTTTCAGCTAAACAGCAAAGAGATTAAATGGACAGAAACTTGAGACTTTTGCTTTGAAAGTGCGACTGACTCTATAGGATAGAAAAATCACCAATGAGGCTAAATGGAAAGCAAATGGAGACTTTTGCTTCTGTGTGAATTCACAAATTACCCTGTTTGTAAAGCAATGACATCTCTGTAATATCTCAATTGTTTCTTCTAGATGGCAAACAGATTAAATTGAGGGCAAATTGAGACTTTTGCTTCTGTCTGAAGAGTGACTGACCCTGTAGGAGAGAAAAATAACAAATATGATCTCCAATCTCTCAACTGTTTGTCTCAGAAAGATAAGAGATTAAACGGAGAGATAATCGAGACCTTTTCCCCCTTGAGTCCAAAAGTGAGCGCCAATATCACCATTGAGCGCAAATAGAGATTTTGCTTAAATCTTCTGATTCTCTGATTATTTCCAAGAGAAAAAGACCCTAAAAAATCCCATGAGTCTCTTCTAAAGTTTTAGACGAGATCAATAACTTCTTTGGACACTGATTTGAATTTTCCAATCAAAAGTCAGCTCAATATAAATTCAAACATGTCTCATCAAAGTCTCCCAAAACCAAATGATCTGAGCTGTCCTCCACATCTTCTCTATCAACTCTATCTGTCAACAGTTTTTTTTGTGCATGTTCGAGGATTCTGAGGAGAAACATCTAAACAAAGTTGATGTTGAAATTAGAACTCCAACTTTCCTAAGCTGTGAAAGAGCTATCTATGAGCAATCAAATTTTTGCTCAGAGATTTACTATGGGATTGGGTTTAGGAGCACTATAGGAGCAAAGACCATCTCAATGCATCTGCCTGCAGGTGCTTGAAAGGAATCATATAATATTTAACCTCTAATCTAAGAAGACAAATGACAGCATTTACTGACAGCGCTAGACCTGAAAGGACATTTCAGCAGCTCTAACTCAATACTGAGCTCATGGACACAAAGGAAATGGGACGTGGACGTATAGATCAGCGACAGAGACTTCGCTTAAGAATCACAAATATATCTTCAGGGATCCAATTACCCTGACATGTGTGTTCGTAATGCAGGACAGAAGGTCAAGACACACTGGCCTGCGTCCATTAATTCTGTTATGGCCGTCAGTGTGGAGAGTAGCCTTGGAGAAAACTTAGCCGTCTGTCTCGATTAACACAAATGACAAAACGCAGAATTCAGATCCTATTTGTTGGGGTGTTGAATTTCATGGTTAAGCAAGTAGAGGTCAATTAGTAGCGCTTGCTAGGGCAAACACTTTTACTACTATTGCCCATACTTAAGGTGTGGTCTATGAACATGAATAATAGCTCAAGCTATGCGGTTTGTTTAGGAGAGGTTATTTTTTACAAGCAATCAGACTTCCAATTTCCACTTGTTGGACAATAAAACATGTATAAAAAAAAAAAAAAAAAAAAAAAAATCTTTTTCACTATGTCCTAACCAGACTTGAAGCGACAACGCAATCAATATTACCAGAGTTTTGTCCCAAACCAGAGACCCCCTAGAACACCTTAACAACCACACAGCACACAATAGAAACCACAAAACACCCTAGAAACCCCATAGAAAAACAACATATAAACCACATAGAAGACCCTAGAAACCACAGAAAGCCCCAGAAACCTCAAAGAACACTATAGAAACCACATAAAAAACCCAGAAACCCCCCAGAACACATCAGCAACCACACAGAACACACTAGAAACCCCCAAATGAACACCCCTTAGAACATATAAACCACGCAGAGCACCCTAGTAGCCCCCTAGAAAACATTAGCAACCACACAGAACACACTAGAAACCACAAAATCGTTAGAAACTCATTTGAACACCCTAGCATCCACATAAAACACCCTACAAACCCCCCTAAAACACAATTTCAATCATTCAAAACACTATATTAACTCCATAGAACAGTAGCAACCATTCAGAACACCATAGAAACCCCCCAGAACATCCTACCAACACTCTAGTGACAACCCGGAACACCTAATAATAGACACCACATAGAACGCCATAGAATCCCCCATCTAACATCCTACCAACAATCTAGTGATGGCTCAAAACACCCTAGCAATCATCTAGAACACATTGGAAACCCCCTAGAGCATCATAGAGCACCCTAACAACCAACCAGAACTCCCTAGACTAATACAAGATACAAGACTGATGTTCTTCAGTGATGACAATGCTTATTTCATCCATGCTTAGAAACCCCTTATAACATAATGTAAACCACATAGAAAACCATGGAAACCCAATAATACACACTGGCAACCTCACAGAACACCATAGAAACCACAGAACTCCTTAGAAACCCACAGAATATCCTACCAACACCCTAGTGATGACCTAAAACACCTAGCAATCATAGACACCACATTGAACACCATATAAATCCCAGAGAACACCCTAGCAACCACTCAGAACCCCATAGAACCCCCCTATAACATCCTAGCAACACCCTAGTGATGAGCGGAACACCTAGCAATCATTAACACCACATAGAACACCATAGAAATCCCAGAGAACACCCTAGCCACCACTCAGAACACCATAGAACCCCCCTATAACATCCTAATAACACCCTAGTGATGACCTAAAACACCTAGCAATCATAAACACTACATAGAACACCATAGAAATCCCAGAGAACACTCTAGCTACCACTCAGAACACCATAGAACCCCCCCTATAACATCCTAGCAACACCCTAGTGATGACCTAAAACACCTAACTATCATAGACACTACATAGAACACCATATAAATCACAGAGAACACCCTAGCAACCACACAGAACACCATAGAACCACCCTATAACATCCTAGCAACACCCTAGTGATGAGCGGAAAACCTAGCAATCATAGACACTACATAGAACACCATAGAAATCCCAGAGAACACCCTAGCTGCCACTCAGAACACCATAGAACCCCCCTATAACATCCTAGCAACACCCTAGTGATGACCTAAAACACCTAGCAATCATAGACACCACATAGAACACCCTAGCTGCCACTCAGAACACCATAGAACCCCCCTATAACATCCTAGCAACACCCTAGTGATGACCTAAAACACCTAGCAATCATAGACACTACATAGAACACCATAGAAATCCCAGAGAACACCCTAGCAACCACACAGAACACCATAGAACCCCCCTATAACATCCTAGCAACACCCTAGTGATGAGCGGAAAACCTAGCAATCATAGACACTACATAGAACACCATAGAAATCCCAGAGAACACCCTAGCTGCCACTCAGAACACCATAGAACCCCCCTATAACATCCTAGCAACACCCTAGTGATGACCTAAAACACCTAGCAATCATAGACACCACATAGAACACCATAGAAATCCCATAGAACACCCTAGCTGCCACTCAGAACACCATAGAACCCCCCTATAACATCCTAGCAACACCCTAGTGATGACCTAAAACACCTAGCCATCATAGACACTACATAGAACACCATAGAAATCCCAGAGAACACCCTAGCAACCACACAGAACACTATAGAACCCCCTATAACATCATAGCAACACCCTAGTGATGACCTAAAACACCTATCATAGACACTACATAGAACACCATAGAAATCCCAGAGAACACCCTAGCAACCACACAGAACACTATAGAATCTCCCTATAACATCCTAGCAACACCCTAGTGATGACCTGTAACACCCTTTAGAACCCCCTGGAAACCCCCCAGAACTCCATAGCAATACAAGACTGATGTTTTTCACTGATGACAATGCTTATTCATCCATACATAATAACCTACCATCTAAGGTCAAGCTAATAAATTAGTTGTTTTATCAAGTAAAAGCTGATTTTTAATAGTGTTTTGTTGTAGATGTAAATTCAAGATTGAAGGACACAGGACACAACATACATTCCCACTGAATAAAGTATTCACAGGTCTTATGAAAGACACTCCAAATGAACAGCTGATAACTGGGGCAATGCAGTTTCTTGGCTGAAGGGCGGAAAAATAAAAGGCTTCGCGCTCCCTTGTTTAAACATGATGAAAGACAAAAACCTTTTTATTAAAACATGTAGAGGGAAACTTTTCCCTGACACAAAACTTCTTCGAGAGACTGAGTCTTTATACTCTGATTAGGGTGACCGAATTCCTGCTCAGTCTCTCTCATTGTACGGCATGCAGTTTCAAGATTAATTTGCTTATGCATGCAAATCGCTCACATCCAGCCCCAAAACCGTCTGTTGCCATACAAATTCCCTCAGATGTGCGGTTATAGGTCATCGCGTGTGGATCCGGTCTCCTGTCCCCGTGTGGCAGGCTCTTTCATCCAGCACACGCGCTGTTAATCCGCCTGCTAATCCTGAAATTTGCGCAGGATCAAAGTGTTGCGGCTCGACATCATGCAATACCGGCGCAGCAGGGCTCAACACCAACCGGCTCAGCACCACTGCGGCCCACTCCGTCAGGACATCGAGGCCCGCCAGATAAACTCCTTTTAATTTACCTGACGACAGATACCGAATTAGCCCAGAGCAAACATGGTCTCAAAACGCGTTAATAAATAATAACGAAACAACTAATGCACTAATGAAGCAAAAAACATCTGGAGGAATCCATGCGGAGAGCCAGGAGTGTTAAATTATAACTGTACTGAAGAACAGAGGGGTTTACCTCCAGGAGAGAGACAGAGAGAGAGAAAAAAGACTCATTAGCGTAGGTTTATTATTGCTTGAGAGAGATAATCCCGTTTTCTCCTCAGTCAGGCGAAGGAACAAAACCCCTTCAGCTCGGCGCTGCATTACCAAACAGGCGTCTGCAGGAAATACGGCCTTGTTAGATCTCGCAAGCCTTCAAGGCAAGTCCACACGTGTCTTTCACCTGCGCCACTGAAGATTACAGGACACCGTCGGGTTCAAGCTGTCAAATAAACACAAAGCCACGTCTCAAGCTGAAAGTGTGCATGGACTCGAAAACTATTAGAGGTCTGCACAGGACTTGTGTGTTACTAAAAGATGGATCATTTTTAGTTGTAGATTGATGGGGAGTAAACATGCACCAACATAATCTGAATGAATGCAAAAAACACAAAATAAACATAATAAAAAAATAATAAAAAAAAATGATCAAAGAATAATAAAAAAGAAAAATTTCACAGTCTGATTCACAGTAATCTCCCCAGCCCCCAAATAATAATAAGAATAATAATAATAATAAATAAATAAATAAAAACATGACAATGAAATGGTATTTTTGGGGGGTCTGAATAAAGGTAAAACCGAGGAAGAAGTATCTAAACTTCTCCTCTCCAGTCATCTTACCACCTGCCCTCTAGACCCCATCCCCTCACACCTTCTACAAGCCGTCTCTCCCACACTTCTACCAGCTCTCACTCACATTATCAACTCATCCCTCCACACTGGCATTTTCCCTACAGCATTTAAGCAGGCTCGGGTAACTCCTCTGCTTAAAAAACCAACATTAAACACATCACTTCTAGAGAACTACAGACCTGTCTCTCTCCTACCATTCATTGCGAAAACACTTGAACGAGTTGCTTTTAAGTATCATCCTTCCTGTCTCTGAACAACCAGCTGGATGTCAACCAATCTGGCTTCAAGAAAGGACATTCAACTGAGACTGCATTGCTGTCAGTCACGGAAGCCCTGCGGATCGCAAAAGCTGCTTCCAAATCATCAGTTCTCATTCTACTGGACCTGTCTGCTGCTTTCGACACAGTGAATCATCAGATCCTCTTGTCCGCCCTCTCATCACTGGGCATCACTGGAACCTCCCTCAACTGGTTTGAGTCCTATCTCACAGGTAGGTCCTTCAAGGTAGCATGGAGAGGTGAGGTATCCAAAGCACATCGACTGACCACAGGGGTTCCTCAGGGTTCAGTTCTCGGACCGCTCCTCTTCTCCATTTACACCACATCACTGGGACCCATCATACAGGCACATGGTTTCTCTTACCATTGCTATGCTGATGACACCCAGCTCTACCTCTCATTTCAACCAGATGATCCCACAGTAGCTGTACGGATCTCAAGCTGTCTGGCGGACATCTCGGCATGGATGAAGGAACATCACCTGTAGCTCAACCTGGCAAAGACTGAGCTTCTCGTCCTCCCTGCCAATCAGTCTCTACAGCAAGACCTCACTATCCAGCTAGATTCATCCTCAATCACCCCATCAAGGTCGGTCAGAAATCTTGGAGTAATCTTTGATGATCAGCTGACCTTCACTGACCACATTACAAAGACAACTCGATCATGCAGGTTTGCTATGCACAACATCAGGAAGATCAGGCCTTTCCTAACTGATCATGCAACGCAACTTCTCGTCCAGGCCATTTCTAGGCTTGATTACTGCAATGCTCTTCTGGCTGGACTTCCATCATGTGCAACTAAGCCTCTACAAATGATCCAGAATGCTGCAGCTCGTCTCGTCTTCAACGAGCCCAAAAGGGCCCACGTCACTCCTCTGTTCATCTCTCTGCACTGGCTACCACTCGCTGCTCGCATCAAGTTCAAGGCTTTGACGCTTGCTTACAGATTGACCACAGGTTCAGCCCCCTCCTACTTCCACTCACTACTACAAGTGTACATCCCTACCAGAAGCCTACGATCGGTCAATGAGCGACGGCTCGTGGTACCATCACAGCGGGGCACAAAATCACTCTCCAGAACATTCTCATTCACGGTTCCATGCTGGTGGAATGATCTCCCCACCGTCATCCGGAATGCAGAATCCCTGACAGCATTCAAAAGGCAAATGAAAACTCATCTCTTCCGGGAGCACTTAACATAAACATTAAAAAAAAAATAATAATAAAAAAAAAAATACTTTCCTTTAAAAATCCTTTCCTTTAAATCCTCACTTGCCTGGCTTATGCTACTCCGAGCTATGTCTGAACTTTGTATTTTGAGCACTTCTTCCGTTGTTTTTGCCTCTTCACGATGACTCGCTTGGTTTAGTCCTCAATTGTAAGTCGCTTTGGATAAAAGCGTCTGCTAAATGACTAAATGTAAATGTAAATGTAAATGTAGGTAAAAGATCACAAAAACAACAATAATAATAACAACAACATTGACATAATGGTAAATAACAGGTTAATACCAAATTTAATACTAATTATTAATAATTATTTTTAATATATAATTATTAACACTAATTATTAATAATTATTATTAGTACTAATAATACTACCGAAAAAAAGAAAGACAAGTATATTGGTAATTGACTAAAGGCAAAAGCAAATCAATAAATAAATAATAATAATAATAAAACACTTAAATTTTTTCATTATTAATTTAAGTCCAAAGTGTGAATAAAAAAATATTATAATAAAAAAAAATATATTACATAAAATAATAATATGAATAATAATAATCATAATTAGATAAAACAGTTTGTGAAGACAAACTTTGAAGTTGGCTTGAGAAAGCCTGACAAGAAAGTTTGAACAAGATTTAAAAGTTTAAAGGTTTATAAATAATGGTTTATAAATAATATAGGAAAAAATATACTGAAATAATGGTAACTTTGTGTCTAAACAAAAAATGAAAAAAGTGAAAATTGATATAAATGTATGCAAATGCTAGTTAGGGTCAGGTATTTATTGGTTTAAAACAAGGGGATTTGTGCATTGGACAGTACAGAACTAGATGAGCAATTAATGTTTGATTCGTTTTTTTATCCATTTTCCCAGAGAACGTTTGCTCGTTGTCAGCATTAAGGAGTAGCTACACTATAGCATTCGTGATTCCACGGTGGTTTTACTAAGAGAAAGACAGAATGAGAAGAGAAGAGAAAATGAAGAGCACAATAACTAGATGAAATGATAGGGCTGGATGTGTCCTCAGCACTCCTGTGAGCCGAACAGGTCTGAAAGTGCGCAGTGAAGTTCCTGTCACAATCTCCATTGAATTTCAATATGAGTGATTATCCCGACCGGCTCTTCATTTATTTTCATTTGATGAAGCGCGCAAGCGGCCGGGCCAGCGCTGAGAGCCATTAGCAGTCTGTCCTGAGGGCTAGAGCGCACCTCTGCTGTGTGAGCGCTGTGCCCGTACACATTTGGGCTCATCTGATGGGTTATTGTTCCTCTCAACGCTGCTGCCAGCTGTTCCCACACACACGTCTGCATGTCAGGATTGGATCCAGCACTTACTGGTCCTCTTCGCACCTTCTGGCGGAGACGAGTGTCCGCTGGGAACGCAGAGATTGTGTGTGGACGGCGGACACAGCTGGCCCAGGCCAAACAAGATTAAAAATGGAACGGTGGAGAGAAATCCTCCACCAATCCCATTCGATTATCCGTCCATCCTTTCCTCCGTGCCTTTCTCTCTCCCTCCGATTCCTCATTTCTTTCCCCCTCATTTTTCAGTCACACCCTTCGAACTGTTGTGACGCCACAGTGAATCTATTACACACCTTATTGTCTCTAATGAAGTAGCTTTGCATCCATTAAGTCGGTCGAAGCATGAAGCTTGATTCTTCTTCTACAGCTCCATTTCACAGAGAAGTGAGAGGAGTTGCTTTCATTCCTGGCCTTTTAGACTGATTTATTGATGGGGATAACGGTTATTATGTCTGAATAAAGGCAAAAGCCCAAATTAAAAAAATAAAAAATAATAATAATTTTTAAAATGTAGTCCGAATAATGGCTAATTAAAGAATGAATGGATGGATGATGGTAATTTTCCGGTCTGAAAAAGGCAATATATACATATCTAAGATAATAATGATACATGTATAAGAACAGAACAATGAATAATAACCGTGTGTGTGTGTGTGTGTGTGCAAAATAACTGATTTTACATGCCAAAATAAAAGTTTAATGGTACTTATCCTGTATAACTGTTAACACACGATTATTATGATAATTACACAATTTTCATTGCATATTGCATACTGTAGGCAGTATAGAGTGACCGAACGCAATACACACTACTATTCCATTCCAAATACAGCAGCAGGAGATAGGAGAGAGAGAGAGAAAGAAAGAGAAAGAAAGAGCAAGCGGTTTTGTTTGGCTTGTGAAATCAGGGTCAAAGGTCAGAGACAATTAGTGACTGAGCTCTCTGAATGTGTGTGTGTGTGTGTGTTTGTAGACTCTTCCAAACATCAGAGCGTGTCTGTAACACTTGTGCGCTTTGAATTGGCCATCAGCATCTTCAGGCAGAATGTCAACACGGCGAGAGCAGGAGAAATCGGATTCTCCTCCCGCTCGCTGCTAAATAAATAAAGCCAATAAAAGCTGTGCAGGTCACTGACAGTGATACACACCGCTGCTCTGCTGGGACACGAGGACAAAGAGTCTGTGTGTGTTTATAACTATTACATGCCACAATACCATATCAAACATTCACAGATTTGACCAGGGACGTTTCACTTTTAAAATAATTATATAGCAGGGGGATTTGCATTTGTATGCTGAGCATGACGCAAAACATGTTTTTCTTTAATCAGTATCAGTGTCTTTTACATAAAAAAAAATAAAAAATCATTTTCGCGGTGTAGAGCTGTTAGTGGGTTTTATGCACGTTTAGTGGTTCTGATTTTGGAGTCTCCGACAGCACAAAACGCTCAGCGCTCCCAAGCTGTCAGTCAAAGAGCCGCTGGGTAACTGCAATACAAACACAATTATCAGGCTGTGATGGTTCTGCATTACAGAGCCACCCGAACTCAGCGAATCCCCCTGGTCTCTACGCACTAATGAGAGCCCTTAACCAGCACTGAGACACACACAAAGAGAGAGAGAGAGAGAGAGAGAGAGAGAGAAATTATACATTACTGGAGGAAATTTCTGAGGTGTTTGAATTTAAACTACCAGCATTCAAATAAGAAGAGTGTTCAGTATTTTAAGTGGATTGTGAGTGTTTCAACTTTGTGAGTGTTAGTCCAAACTACAACTATAACGATAACGGCACAGATAAACGATATCGTTGGAATCCCGCTCAGAATGACTTTTCCTAGCTGATGAACAATAAAAACATTGACAGCCAATCAGAATCATTCCTGCTTTAAAGAGCTCGAGCATTTAAAACGACAGCGCGGTGTAAACACTAATATAGTTATCGTAATAGTTATCGTTCTTGGTAGGAACGGGCCTCTGACAATTCTTTGGGATAATATTGTGCTCATTTAAAAAAATATTGTTTTTAATTGAAGGAAGGACAGATAGACAGATATAACAACAGACAGGTGGATATATTGGAACGAACAGACAGGTGGACAGAAAGATGGACAGATAGATAGATAGACAGACAGATAGATAGACAGACAGGTGGACAGACAGACAGACAGACAGACAGACAGACAGACAGACAGACAGACAGACAGACTGGCAGGCAGGCAGACAGACAGACAGTTAGATATAGATAGATAGATAGACAGACAGACAGATAGGCAGATAGATAGACAGACAGACAGATAGATAGACAGACCGGTGGACAGACAGACAGACAGATAGACAGACAGGTGGATAGACAGACAGACAGACAGACAGACAGACAGACAGATAGATAGGTAGATAGATAGATAGATAGATAGATAGATAGATAGACAGACAGATAGACAGACAGATAGACAGACAGGTGGACAGACAGATAGACAGACAAACAGACAGACAGGTGGATAGATAGATAGACAGACAGGTGGATAGATAGATAGACAGACAGAGAGGTAGATAGATAGATAGATAGATAGATAGACAGACAGACAGGTGGATGGATAGACAGATAGACAGACAGGTGGATAGATAGATAGACAGACAGACAGACAGACAGGTGGATAGACAGATATATATATATATATATATATATATATATAGATAGATAGATAGATAGACAGGTGGATGGATAGACAGATAGACAGACAGGTGGATGGATAGACAGATAGACAGACAGTTGGATAGATAGATAGACAGACAGACAGACAGGTGGATAGACAGATATATATATATATATATATAGATAGATAGATAGATAGATAGACAGGTGGATAGATAGATAGACAGACAGACAGACAGACATGTGTATAGATAGATGGATAGATAGATAGATAGATAGATAGATAGATAGATAGACAGACAGACAGACAGACAGGTGGTTAGACATATAGATAGATAGACATAACGCCAGAGAGACAGACAGACAAACAAGTATAACAAGATTCAACCAAATAATTTTACATTTAAAAAATCTATCTCCATTACTGCAAAGATTTGCAACAAATCATGGTTTGAGTTAAGAGAAAACTTTCTAGCTGCAGGACACTGATACACATGACACCCTTCAGGGCCACAATACCCTACATCTGAATCAGCCCATGTCCTGATCCCTCACACTCGCTCTCTTTCCCCGTATTTAATAGCACTACAACTTTGACCAATTAAGTTCATGTGCAGCTCACACACCTAAAGCAACCCCCTCACCACACACACACGCATTTACAAATGCATGCAAATGAAGCATTCGCGTTGTGGAGCGCGCGGGACCCACAGCGGTTTGGAGAGAGGAGCAGTTGATTAACTCCGTCGAGACAAGCCTGACCTTTCCTTAAGATCAACATACATGCGTCTGCGCTTTCACAACACCCCTCTCCACCAAATGTCACCGCTGTAAACCCTCAGACACCCGCCAGTCCCCTCTCTCGCCGCCCGGGCCCTTTCTGTCCCCTCAGCACTTCTGAAAGTCTCCGGCCGAAAAGCACAAACTCCAACAAAAGCGGCTCAACACAAAGAGGTCATCAGATATAACGCGCAGAAGCTGCAACACCGCACGCTTTCCTCCTATACTAAGGTGATTCTCGTGGTTTTTTTTGCACAGGCCAGCAATTCTCACACACGTTTATCTCTCACACACCTGGTTTGGGCCAGAGCAGGTGTCATAAGGACAGTGGCTACCGGTCACGCCTGACCCCTCTTGTCATCCGGTGCTCTAAAAATAGCACTTCTGCTTCCCTCGGCAGTGCTATAAGCAGCGAGCGCGCATCCAAACAGACTGACATCTGATCCTTAATTATATTTCTCTCCTGCGCTGGTGCTGGTGGGATTCATATCACATTAGTTATGCTTTAGCTCTCTCTGTCCATCTCTCTGTTGATCCAGCGGGTGATAGCGGCGAGTGACGCGCAGACGTGTCGGATAATTAGGTTCTGAAATCAGGGAGATGATCAGGGAACTGTCACTCACAGCAGGCGGTCAGGAGCGACAGGCCGTCCTCCATTCAGAGAGACGATTCCTTCAGTAATGCTTTACAAATGCTTTTAAAATGGTGGTATTGTACATCAGAGGTTCTTGAATTCAAAAGAATAGATTGGTGGCCCAACAGCCGCTTTTATGAGATACCCCTCGCTGCAGACTGTAGCGCGGTGACGTCACGTATACACGTCACGTATGTACGTCACGTATGTTACCACGCATGTGCAAAGTAGACGCATGAGCGCACGCGCAAATTATACGCATTTGTGCACGCGCAGTTCATTACAATCACTTCCGGCGATGGATTCGATGCCAGTAAGCAGTAAGTCAATAAGCATTATTTATGCTGTTTTAACAATTGTTCTTTTGTGTTAACGGCTTTTAATTGTAAGAGATTCCATAGAGCGCGCCATAAATGTTTTAGATTTTACAAAATGTTATTATATGTTTTATGATCTCATATAATCAAAATGACTTCAGCGAGTTTCAGCGAGTCTTAAAATGATATGTAGTTTAAACAAATTAAGGCTTGAAAGATGTCTTCAAATAGAGCAGAAAGACTTAAATTAATCAAGTAATGTAGCTGATTGTTGCATCCATTGCAAAAGAAATGTTGTTCCTCAGTATCAGATCGTACTGTAAAAGTTACATTCATGAATGTAGTGAGTGTACTGTAAGTTATGTTAAATACATTTGTGGTGAAATTAATTAAAAAGTAATGGAGTTGAACATTGTATTTTCAAATAAGATTCATTGTGATTCTCCTTAGTTGTATTTTATCATTTAGACAGCGTCACTTTGTTTTTTTTTTAACTAGTTTATGTATTATAAACAAAGAAAAGTTTCTTATATACTTTACAGACAAAGCCAATAACTTTGTTTAATATATATATATATATATAAATTCCTTGTATGACTCTGTACTATATTAATGCCTTTCTTCAAAATGATTCAATATTGTTTGTTCTGTATTTTATCTAAATTAGGTGTTGTGAACTGGAGTGCATTTTCCAGCAATACAAGCAAGAGTTCCGGGTGCCGTACTCGTTAACTCTGTGCTTGCACTGCAATATAGAAGGACTGCCCACCTGATGGCAGAAGTGGAGTCCTGCGTTGATTTTATTCTGATAAGGAGGTTGAGGGCTATTGCTCAGTTGATTGTTTTTTCAATGATGGAGGGAAATTTCAAGCTGAGTAGGTGTGTGTGTGTGTGTGTGTGTGTCTCTCTCTCTCTCTCTCTCTCTCTCTCTCTGTCTCTCTCTCTCTGTCTCTCTGTGTGTGTGTGTGTGTGTGTGTGTGTGTGTGTGTCTCTGTGTTTCTCTCTCTCTCTGTGTGTCTCTGTCTCTGTCTGTCTGTGTGTGTGTGTGTTTGTGTGTGTGTGACTGTGTGTGTGTGTCTGTTTCTGTGTGTGTGTCTGTCTCTGTGCTCGTGTGTGTGTGTGTGTGTGTGTGTGTGTCTGTCTGTCTGTCTGTCTGTCTGACTCTGTGTGAGTGTGTGTCTGTCTGTCTGTCTGTGTGTGTACAGATGTATGTGATTATCTGTATTTGTACATATTTCTTTTACACATTTCTTTTTCTTTTATCTTTGTTTTGAAATAAAAGTTATGACTGTTATGAGTTTGTTTTTTTTGAGTTGGCATGCATAATATCGGATACAGAGATTGACAATGTACTGTATGTAGTTGGTTTAACTTTAAACTACTTTATTGGAATAAATGTTTTATGATAGCCTATAATGCACAAAAATAAACAATTATTAACTATTAAAGGGGAATGATTAAAATGAGAAATATATAAGGTGCCATCAGTGTTTACAGTAATTTTGTAATTTACAAAGTGAAGTGGAAACGAATGTGAAAATAAACTTTAAATAAAATACTACACAGATATTACACAATAATACATTCTGAAATTTCTTATAAGTTTACCTTAAATCAGGCATAGTTAAAACTATGGATGTGTGTTGTACTCATTTTTGCTGCTTTCATTATTACTTTAGTTTTTTAATACATTAACATTTTTTTTAATATTATGTCAAATTAACGCGGGGCGTCAAAACACGTGACGTAACCGCGTAACGCGCATGCGCTGTCACCGCGATATGGCGCATGCGTGGTAACACATACGTGACGTACGTACGTGACGTATTGTATATACGTGACGTCACCGCGCTACAGTCTGCAGCGAGGAGTACTTGGCTTTTATTACTATTTCATGATCAGGTTTTAAGTCTCAAACTCGCACTTTCTTATAATAAAATACCATCTCAATTTCACTTAATGATGTTATTCATATATCAAAACATTCTATTTACTACATATATAGGCTCTACAGTGGAATTAACAATGCATATTTGTGAAAACAAGATAATAACTTCTTATTAGATTGTTTATGCTTTTTATTCTTGTCTCCTTGGATTGGTTTGTGGCGACCAGGGCTTGACATTAACACCCACCAACCTGCCAAATGTGTGTGTATTTCAGCAGTGGCGTGTAACGCAGTCACTCCTACTAGCCACTTTGACGGGTTGAATTTTGTATATAATATATACATTTTTCAATTGTAGCCTTTAAAAGGGCATCTGAAATAAAGTAAGTGCAATGTAGTGTTGTCAAAAATATAATTTTTGAACACATAGCAAAACTGAAATACCTGAAAAGCTTCCAATACTCATTTTCCGCAGAACAGATACACGATACCAGCTGCGCTCTCTCTCTCATCTCACCGACAGCGAGTGACACACAAACCCGCCTCTCCTCACTCACTCGTTTCATTTGCTGCGGATGAATAATGTTGCTGTTACAGGGCTTGAATTTCAGTGAGGATTGTTCATAATTTTACTCATTCCTGCAGATTTTGACCAATGCAGCACAAATTGAGTTCTTTTTCTCTGCTTATTGCACATAAACAGTCAAATACACACAAAATAATGTCAAAATGTCGTTGTTGGTGAGTATTCACCTAAACACAGTCTGTTATCTTTTAAGGTGAATGTAAACAGTTGAGAAGGAAAACACATGTGTAACAGGATAATGGATCTGTGCGTCAGGTCTTAAAGTGACAGCAGCCTAATAAACCTGCTGCAAAATTATGGGATAACATTAAAAATATCTGTATGGCAGTTTTTCCCCATGGTATCGATGTCAAAATTGTGGCCAGTGAAAATGCTGAGTGGCTAGTAACTTTGGAAAACCACTAGCAACAGTGGTTGGTAAACAAAAAAGTTCATGTCGTCAAGTCCTGGTGTCGACGCAATTATATCAACATTCCCATTATAATCAATGAAGCCATCAACACTGCATGCTGGTTATTTAGTCACACTTTTGGAAATCTTGATTTCTCACAACTTGTGTGGTTTTTCTGGGTGAGAATCAGTGAACTGTGGCGCTAATAGGGTCAGACGAACATGAGGTCAAGCACAGAAGATCAACTGCCAAGGTCAGGATTTTAAATTATATATCATACACCCCCAGAACACTGGGAATATTGACATGCGTCATATAAGATCATTCTTTGATGCTTTTGTGTTAAAAAGTTTGATGCTGGTCGCTATTCACTGCCATTATATGGGCGCACGAGAGCGGGACTATAAACGAAAGAAGGGCATATGGCATTAGAACAACACCAGGGTGAGTAAATGATAACTTCATTTTCATTTTAGCGTGAACTAATGCAATGTGGTGGAACTGAGGAGGTGTTTTGCATTGTAAAAGCTCGCAAAGCTTGCATAGCAAAAAAGTATCCTGTCTTTCATGATACGCCCCTTTTAAAGGAAAAGGAGACTTAGGGATGTGATACAAAACAGTTGACTTTCACAACTGAAATAAGGCCATCTGAGACACCTGAGAACTCCCTTTGTTGTGCTGGCATTGGTTTAAATAAGTGGTAGAATTTCCCACATGACTAAACAGATATGATCACACACATTCACGTTATCCTTTCATATCTCGCCAATAAGGAAATGTTGTAGGGCTCAGGCAGGATTGGGCAACATCAAAGCCAGGCTTTAGCCGACACGCTACTGTTAAAATCTCTCTCGCCGGCTATCGACGCTCAAGCTCGGCTCAGATAACCACCGTCTGCCAGTCGCTTGCTCTCATTTATCTCCACAGCCTTCTGCTGATAATTACAGCCACCCTGAACACACACACACACGGCGTGATTATCACCTGTGGCATCAGCCGGCTCATCCAAGCTCGGGGTCTGTCCCCGGTCCACTTCCAAAATCATCAGACAAGCACTCTAAGCTTCGGGGTGAGCGCCACCGACGAGGCCAAGCTTCACAAACAGTCATTTTCGATTCGCCGAAGAAGGCCCAAATGGAAACTGATGATTCAATTCCTAAATGGAGTTCTAGATGTAGTTGACCCGCGCTGTCTGTGTGTCTTGCTCTACTAAGTAAAGCCAATTTCTCCGCTCCTCTGGAGTGACGAGGAGATGTCTGACTGACAGAGCAAACAGAGACCACATGCACGCGTGTCTAGGTGATTCTTCAACTTTGGTTACATGGGAAAAATAGTTCAGAATTCTTTATATAATGTGAAAAAGGGGGAAAACTTTCATCCTTTGGAAACGAAGTACTTAGCAAATGTGTCGTATGTGTAAGTCTTATTATTTTATGTTTTTCCAAGACCCAGACAGACAAAACAAAACAAAATCTGAACATATTTAATGTAATTTTGTTACAATAAATTAAACATACAGCAAACAAATATTTAAAAAATAAACATAGTAAAACATTTAAAACATTAAAAAATATTTAAAAAATGTATTTAATATTAAATATTACGTGTAATTATGTGCATTTAGAATACATAAAATGATAGCTATAAAATTAGTCTTAGCAAGACAATAAAATCTGCCACTTGTTTTAAGAATGTCATTTACACTATACATAATTGAGATGTAATAGAAAGTTACACTGTTGGAAATGACATTTCAGAAAATAATAATAATAAATGTGTGTAAAACATATAATTCACAAAAAGACATACGTCTCCTGTGATGCATGCATGTCAACTGTTTGACATTGTTACTAGTAAACCAGTGAGAGTGTGCAATAAATGTGTTTTAAGAGAGTTTACTTTCTAAAGGTCCACAGGGACAAAAAGTGCCCATAGTTGAAGAAACACCTGTCTAAGAGTTAACTCTGTTCACATGAGACCCCTCACTGACGCTAAATGAAGCTCTATGCTAATGGAGTCTCCCTTGGCGTCTCTGCCACTTGTTTTAAACTCGACCGATAAATATTCAAACTCATCTTCCCACCGCCATCAATTAAACACAGGACAGTTGTGGGAATCATTTTGGTTTGGATCCAGTGAGATCATCCTGAAGTTTTCGAGGATGATGCATCATGTAGCAGATAGGGGACATCGCTCTGACAATGTGATTGATGTTACAGTGACTGCTTTTAAGAGACGCACCTTAAAGGAATCAGTCACGCAACAATGAGAAGTCTTTTAATTTTCTCACCCTCTTGTCATTATAGATACATTTGTAGTTATTTTTTTGTCATTGAACCAAAAAAAAACAAGGAATTTTTGAAGACATTATGTCATTTTTAAAAATGATAATTGAACAGCATAATTGAATGTGTTCATCATGCAAAGATAGTTATGCTTATATATATATATATATATATATATATATATATATATATATATATATATATATATATATATATATATATATATGTGTATATTATATATTATATATATATGTATATATATATGTATGTATATGTATATATATGTAGTTTTTACATGTTCATGTACCTGTAAAAATAAAAAGGCAAACAATATTTTAGGAAAATATTTAATATTAATAGTAATATTAATAGTTATGCTTATATATATATATATGTGTATATTATATATTATATATATGTATATTATATATATATATATATATTATATATATATATATATATATATATATATATATATATATATATATATATATATATATATATATATATATATATATGCATATATATTGTTTTTACATGTTCATGTACCTGTAAAAATAAAAAGGCAAACAATATTTTAGGAAAATATTTTATATATATAATATATTTTCAATATTATTGTTAACACATTCAAAATTATTTACTCTTAATTTTCTACGTTTTTTTTAATTATTCATATTATTTATTTATATTATTATTCAGCCATTTTAGTATTAATTTATTTTTCAATATTTTATAAAAATAATATATTAATTATTTATTTATATATGTGTTACATATGTGTTTGTTTATATATGTTATAGAAATGTATTTTCTTTTACCCCACAGTTTTAATCGTATATTATCAGTGCATTTAGATACATGTTAAAATCTCTTCTGTGTTGTGCCGCAGACAAGTGTGGAATAACAAGAGAACGGGTGTGTAAATAATGACATGAATTTTTCATTTTGGGTGAACTGTTCCTTTAAGCAGGGGGGGAAAAAAAATCTACCAAAGCTGTAGTGGAGATATTAATAATCCCAAACAGAGTAGGAAGACACTTACTTCCCAGGCGAAAATTGCTTTAATTGATGCTTGACATAAGAGTGAGGTATCAGTCTGTTCAACCTCCACGGCACTGAAAGAGAGAGAGAGAGAGAGAGAGAGAGAGAGAGAGAGAGAGAGAGAGAGAGAGAGAGAGAGAGAGAGAGACAGAGAGAGAGAGAGAGAGAATGAGGTGTGTGTAACACATTCAGATAAATCACACGGCGCCTATAATCTTCTCTCTCATTCAACTCGTCATTCTCTCTTCCATAGACCTGTTTAATCTGTAATGGAGCCTGGTTAGGGAGAGAATCAATGTAAGTACCCTTATTAGGGGATTTCAGAGGCGTAAATAAGTTAGAGCCTCGCAGTGAGGGAGGGGTGGAGGACGTGAAATCTTAATGTGCAGTGTGGAGACCAGACGGTCGGCGAGGTTTCTCCGGCGGGGCTTAGCATTAGCTAGCATCACAGAAACACTTAGACCAGCGTCTCGTCGTACCCCACAACACCTGCGAGGGAGATCTCGGGAAATAACACAAATGTTCGATTGACAGACTGTGGTATATATCTGTAGTAAAAGCTTCAAAATCGAATACGCTGCCCTCCTGATCAGGGTTGGGTATCGCTTGAATTTGGGTATCGTAGGGTTGGGTATCGTTTGATGCTGATTCTTATCGATTCCTAATTTATTCGAAATCTTATTGGAAAACATATAATTAGGTGAATACCATGAACATTTACACAAGGAAATTCTGCCTATGGTTTAAAAATACCACAGCAAAAATTTCAAGCATTTTTAAAGACAAGTAAACACTCAGTAGTTAAAAAATCACAAATAAACAAATTAGCAATTGCACAAATAAATACAACTGAGATACGACTGAAATAAATAGTTTCAGGTATTCAGGTGCAGACACTGTAATCAAATGTAAAATAGCACTTAACTTTATAAATAAAATATACATTACAAATATAGTTACAAAAGTTATTCAGTGAAGAACAGCGAGTGAATTTTCTCTGTCTTTTGTTTTTCGATTAACGTTATTATAGAGACGGCAGCAGGAATATTAGGCTGCTGTCACTTTAAGAGCTGCACAGATCCAATATACTGTTACACATGCGTTTTCTTTCTCAACGGTTTACGTTCACTCAAGACATAACCGACTGTGATTACGAGGATATGTGTGCCGTATTTTTGTGTGTATTTGTCTTAAGTGCAAAAAGACACGGAAATTGAGAGAGAGCGAGAGAGCGAGAGAGACAGAGAGAGAGGGAGTGTACAGAAATATACTGCAATTATTGAAAAAAAAATGCTTAAGGCTTTATTAGAGCATCTCCATATTACCATAGCGAAATGCTAATGCTAACATCAACTGTGCGCCTCCCATGTGATATTTCCATGACAAAACATTTGCTATAGCCTCCAAATTGGTCACTTAGCATTTCACTTATCAGGCAGTTTCCTATGTAGCTCACTAGGGTTTGAAACTAAACTAAATAACTAAATTATTAAAAAGTATAAATTATCTTTGCAGGAAATAAAATTAGCTAATTGCTTTTCTCGCTAAACGCACTTGTTACTTCTGCTGGTCACACTACACCCCTTTAATTACTCCCACCAAAGCCTAATTAGCAGTATTCGTGCAACCAGTCCAGAGGCGAACACAACCTCCATTAGAGCAGAATCAAAGCTCAAAACACTTTGCTAGACGTGGGGGTTCGTCGCTATGTTGAGCTGCTAGCGTCACGCGGCGTTTGCGCTACAACTTTGTCTGGATGTAATCAGCAGGAGTAGAAAGTTTTTAGCTCAAAGCTCCGATGAAATATAAGATCTAATTAAGAAGTGAGCAGAACTGCTGATGCAGGACAAGTTATAACCTTTCATATCCTGATGAATATGGATTTCGGGGCACGGAGGAGGCCAGCGTTGGATCAGCAAACTTACGGAGAAGCCTTTATAAATATCAGCCGTGACCAGTGCACACGACCTCAGAGCGAGAACCCCCGGTCCAAGGCTCAATGAAGAAAATGAGGTGCTCGAGACAGTAGAATTTAATAAATGCGAGTGATATAGTGCACATTCAACGCGTGCCTTTCTGTTGCCTATGGAAACCACCTGAGAGCGCTGACACATTTGAGCCTCATTTGCTTGATAACCATCTGCTCTGATAATCTAGAAGAGTCGTGTATCCTACATGAAATATCAGGAGAGAAATATCCCTTAGCATTCCAACTGATGATAATACGAAATAATATAATAACATATATAATTAATTATATTCAATTTTACTATAAGACATTAATATTACAATAATATATACAGTATGTATGCATGTGGATATATAAGCAAGCAAAGAAATTATATATAATTTCAACAAAAAAAAAATATATATATAGATATAATATTCTATATAATAATAGTAATAAAGATAATAAATCTATAATCTAAAATAGTATAATTTATAATTATTATTATTATATCATATTATGCAAATTTAACAGAACTAATATAATTTAATACATTTTGATTATATATACAGTTTATATATATATATATATATATATATATATAGATATATTCTGTATAATAATAAATATAAATAAATATAATATAATCAATTATAAATTGTATTATTTCACATTATGTAAATCAATTATAACATTAATTTAACACATATATATATATTCTCTATACATTTATAAATGCATCTACAATCGAAAATAAATTATAGAATTTATAATCACACACACACACACATATATATATATATATATTAGTATTTCATATTATGTAAATCAAATATTATATATAATTTTACACATATACACACATATACATACATTTTTTTTTCACACACAAGACACTTTTCAAAATCACAATGATAATAATATTAATCATAATAATAATATATTTTATTATTTCATATTATATAAACCAGCAACTCCCTGACCCTTATAAGTACAATAAATTTTGCTATGAATCATGGGTATTGTTCAGTGCAGATCATGAGATGCAGATGGATCTAGAGCTCTTCAGGAAACTAAATGTTTATCAGGTATTACAATGAGATTAAAAAAAAAAACCCAACAGAATGGTGTTTTGTGCATCAAACTGATCTTTTCAGCACAAACCCATACAGAGGATTAAACTAAACCGTATCTGAGTCGAGCACAATGTCCTGACAAAACAAGCCTAAACAGGCACGTCCTGCAGCAAAGTTTCCAATTATGGGGATGAAAAATGGCTGGCGCTGATTGTGCCGTGATCGATTGTAACCTATAAATCTTCTGACCTACATACAGTAATGTAATGGGGTTAAAAGATCCACTTTCCCCCAAATACACTAGAGTCAACGCTCAACCATCTCTCCAACCGTGATTGCTTGGGTATGATAATAAAAATAAAAAAATACAAAGATTAAACCTAATTTTTGCTGCAATATAAAAATGTCAGGGTATTAAGCCTCGTTTTTTATTGTGCTAAGCCTAAATCTAGCTAAATTGAATGAGGTTTATACTTGAAACAAGAATCAGGAATGTTGCCTAAGGGCGAGAAAAGTACATTTAATTCAAAATACATTTTCTAAAAATTGCTTTTACACCAAACAAACAAACAAACCGGTCTGATGTGAAAGAGCCCTTGGGGAATAAAAGCGTGAAGTATGCAGATTTGAGACTTGATGGACGAGCGATCGACGACACGTTCAGTTGACGCGCATGTCGACAGTCTCCAGAGCAAACACCGCACCAACCGAAAACACAGAGGGTGAAGGCAAACAATTTTAGCGTTATTATTTATTTATTGTTAACTCAACCCTGCCAAACCAGATAAGCATGTTCCTCTGTGATCCAGACGCTCGGAGGACTTATCTCATTAACATTTGAGTTAGCCTACGCTTAAACCCTCTCCAGAATTAAACTTCTAAAAACACCTGTTTCTGAACCTGTGACAAACACAATCAAGCGTTTCAAGTTTTCAGGGCAACCGAGACCCCCGTGTTCAATCTCTCCCTATCTCTCTCTGTCTCCCTCTCTCTCCTGCAACGGATCCCGCAACAAATACAGCACAAATCTCTCCTGCTGCGTTCCTCACAGATAAAACACATGTTTATACCATCTCTGAATGTCATTATAAAGCCTGCGATCCAATGGGAAATGCCGAGGGATTCTGCACAAAGTTGTGGAAGTTCTCAAAGATTTTCCATTTTCCTCCGTGCTTGGAGAAACCGTGGCATCGGGGACGGGCATCATCTCCTGAGAAACCACTGTAGTCGCGCTGCCATTCAAAATTCATGCGCGCCAAAGCGAATGCATGGCACGCGGGGCTTGATTTATAGATGTTTAACTGCGGTTTTAGCATATGGAAATCAGAAAGATTCACATAAATGTGCAGGGCTCCCCCAGGAACGCACCAGTTCTTCCTGTTTACTTTTCTCGAAAGATTCCTGGCTCCGACCCAGATAAACCGGATATCTTCCTCACCCCCCACGACAGAAAGCGCTGGGAGTGGGTGCCAGTGTGGCGAACAACAAAAAGGAACGAGAGAAGACTGAAATAACTAGAATTTGACGACTTTTTGGGAAGCAACAAGCAGAGTTCAGGGTAACTCATTACAAGTAACGCAAGTTATGTAATCAGATTACTTTTTTCAAGTAACAAGTAACACATTACTTTTAAATTGACAACAAAATATAACAAGTAATAAGTAAGTGTAGTGTGCGCTGTGAAAACATGATGATTATTGTCGTTCTAGACTAAATGTGAGCATTGACTCATCTCACTTGCACAAAAACACATTCAGTGTTCCTCAAAATCAATGAAAACAGTCAAATGCACACTCATAATATTACGCAAACATGCAATATGTTGAATATAAAAATATACTTTATGGATTTAATCTCACTTTATTAACTAATGTCTTTGCGGTTGGAGTACGTTTTACAAGAAAATGCTATTTCTGTTATTCTAATTTAAAATTTCACATTGTATTTAATGTTACTTGCCGTTTTTTTTATTATTATTTGTGAAATTCACTTGCGATTTCAGAGTGAAAACTTGTTCAAAGTAAATCCTACACCGAATAGTTTTTTTCAGCGCACAGTTATACTTTTTCATGCATGTTATACGTTTCTATTTATATATTGACCGATACAACTGTAAACATACTCTATGTGAGCGGAGCGGAATGACAGCAGTTTGGAAATTAAAATAAAATGGAATATTAACATTTTACCTAATTAAAAAAAGAAAATAAGTGTTGCATTTTCCTTTTATTTCATGCAACTTGATGAAATTAAAATGATTATGAAATAAACAAAATATATTTTTTTGTAAATGTTGCATACTTTTTGTAGAGTAATTGTGTAAAATTGCGTATAATTATATTTATATAGATTGAGTAAATGTGCAAAGAAATGCACACACAATTTGCTACAAAAACATTTATTTTACACAAACAATAATGATTTAACACATCATAAAAAAACATTTAAAAAATACTAGTGCTATCAAACCAATGAATCGCATCTAACAAAAATGTTTAAGTATATAATGTGTGTGTGTGTGTGTTTACAAACTTTTATGTTACATGAGATTAATCGAGATTAATGAATTTGACAGCACTAAAAAAGTAACAATAGTAATTGTAGGTCACATTTTAGTTCAGGGTCCAATTCTCACTGTTAACTATTAACTACAACTCAATAAACTCCTAATTACTGCTTATTAACAGTCAGTAAGGTTGTTAAGTTTAGGTATTGGTAGGATTAAGGGATGTAGAATATGGTCATGCAGAATAAGGCATTAATATGTGCTTTTTAAGTACTAATAAACAGCCAATATAGTAATACGCATGCAAATAAGCAACTAGTTAATAGTGAGAATTGGACCCTAAACTAAAGTGTTCCCTAATTGTATATTTCAGCCATTGAAAAGGTTCCCTACAATTCAAGCCAAATTTACAGCAACCCAAAAGTAAAACCGAAGACATCCACTGTAAAAGTTATGAAGCTGCTTTCTGTAAGATTACCACAATAACATAACGCGCTACTGTTGAAAGTAAAGTTAAAAGAAAAATATGGACACTCTGACAAACACTGTACTCGATCCAAACACTGTACAACATGAAGAAAGGGTCTTTCCCCAGCACTTGATTCAAATAAACAGTGATTAGAGTGAAAATGGAAGTGCGTTCACAAGCACAACACTCGTGCGGTCCACGTGGATGGGCTAAAGAAAAGCAAGCAGCCGGCTTAGTGAAATTTTGTCTCAAAGATGCTTATGAAGCGTTCTGAAGGAGGCTGACAGCGGCAGATTTTAAATCCTCATCTCACAGTGAGTGAAAAGGCTACATCTGGAGGGGGGAACGATTTATTTCTCCACGTAAACCGCTGGCGAATGAGGAGGATGGGGGTAATCTCTACAACACTGAGTAACACTCATTAGGAGGGAGAGTTTGCGGAGGAGTGGGATGCTGATCTTTCTGAACCGTGTGTGTTGCGGGAAGCTCTTTATCTGGGAAAATGGCCGCAGAAACTGTGCCGCCCATCTTCGCGAAAGTTTGAAACGCACGCCGTGTTTGTGAGCTCAGCGGGAGTTTTTAATGTTGGCGAGAGCTCTGGGGTTCAGAGACAAACAGAAGGGCACGCAGGAGCTTTGATCATCTCACAGCTCCAAAATACACACACACTAAACAAAGAGTCACATCCCATGGAGAGCGCAATGTATTAAAACAAAACTGTGGCCAAAAATGAGAGTATCTGCGCGTTTCGTTCATTTTGAGTATACCTACGGGGGAAAACTGGAACTGGGTCAAATGCAAATGCAAAAAACTAAACCAAAAAAAAAAAAAAACTTGGATTAAAAGAAAGAACTTCTTGCAAATATACCACGCAAATAAATAATTCTCAAAAATAGAATGCAAGTCAACATGAAACGGCATTAACAGCCCATTTTACTTGCCTATTGTCACAAATGATTTAATAGTCACAACAATAATTTCTAGTGACATCTAAAAGGAAACTCAAAGCTTACAATGGCAAACTTCTTTGGAATAATGCACGCTGATGAATTATTACCAATAGATCTGAATAAATATTAAGAATTATGAAAAAAAGAATTATGTAAAAATATATATAGCTTAAAATAAGATTACATTTTGCTAAAATGGCCGCGTGTACAGCAATCGCTCATGTGTGTTGCTTCTCCAGCATTCGAAGGTGCTGTTAGCTGGGAAACAAAAATTGAGTCACGCAAACAAATGCATTGTGAGGTAGCGGTGTTAGGATGTCATGAAAATCCTCCGTCTGCAGGAGAAAGCCATGCACACCGTGGCAAGCTGAACAGATTCTGTAATTCCTGTCTCAAAACTAGCCATACAGAGGAAAAGTGCTGGTCACTGGGCACAGGCAGACCTCCACCCTATTTCATAACACACAGACAATCACACTAATGACACAAACAGAAGCTCAAATGCATCTACAACTCTTACTGAGCGTTGGTCACTCAAGGCCTTCAGCTATTAGCATCGTTTGCTAGTCGGGTAGCAGCCAAATAGCATATAGCTTAATAGTTTAACATCTAAATTCATTGAACCTGTCTGCATTTTCAAAATTGAAATTGTGCATAACATATTGTTGTTTTCATTAAACACACAATAGTTGTTTGTGTTATTATGTGGACACATAGACTAATTGAGTTTATTTCATAAAAACACTTAGGGGTTGTAGATGCTACATGGATACTAGACCAAATGTCTTCTGTTAAAAAGGAATAATTGTAATACTGGAATTGCTAATCGGTTTCTAATGTGTTTGTCTCCTAAGTGGCACACTCTGCTATTTTCCATATAGCTGGAGTACAAAAACGCCACACGGCTACAATGTGTTTCACAGTTGCATTAACCATGTAAATGCTTTTCTCACAACAGGATTCAGTGACAATGCACTTTGTCTTTGACCATGCTCTAGTAACAAACCTATAGGTGAAAAGTAATCAGAGCCCAATTACAACCTGATCAGTCTCACTCCCCATCTCTCTAAACAGATGTTCATGGGCTCCCTGTTGCAGCGACAGGACCACATTTGCATCACAGTTGTCAATAGCAAGCTTTGTCACCTTAGGTTGGAGCATGGTCACACAAACACACAGCCACACAGCTAAACACAGTCACACATTTGTCTCTCTACACACAGAGTTCAATTAAATTCCTCTTCTTACTGTAACCGCACATAAACTGAATTGTTTCCTTATTGGTATGTTATACATCAGGGTAGAGTTGCACCAGCCGTTCGTAACTTCTTTCTTAAATTGTAATGTTAAGTCCACACTAGAGGCTTAGTAACTACTAGCTAGTTTGTAACTAACTCTGTACTTTATTCCGTTGCACCATTTGTTCGTAAGGTAGAACGTCTCGGTTACGTATGTAACCCTAGTTCCCTGATAGGGAACGAGACGCTGCGTCGAACGCTGCGGGAACGCCTCTGCGTTGTGCGTCATGAAGCACGTATGGAATCAGCCCAATGGAGAGATGAAACGTCATAGGCGGGTGACGTCATCGACCAGGAAACTATAAAGCACCCCAAAAACATAAGCGCAGTAGCTTCTGATAGGCCTGAAGGAAGCGCTAACGGGAGTGCCGGGAGTATGGCGGAACGACGCAGCGTCTCGTTCCCTATCAGGGAACTAGGGTTACATACGTAACCGAGACGTTCCCTTTCAAGGGAACTCGAGCTGCGTCGAACGCTGCGGGAACGCGAATACCCACGTCGCCATAGGACCAAATGACCGCCATGTGAGAACTAGCGCACAGAGGACGAGAGCACTTGTGCCCCAGGGGTAGAACTTAAGTCTAGGTCATAGAACTTAATAAAGGTATGCGGTGAAGACCATCCAGCCGCATCACAAACATCACTCAGGGAAACCCCCGATAATAGAGCTTTGGAAGCAGCCATACTCCTAGTAGAGTGGGCTCGAACAGCCAAAGGTGAAGGCTGACCAGCCGACTCATAAGCAAGTGAGATAGCCTCGACCACCCACTTGCTCATTCTCTGTTTAGACGCAGGGCACCCTTTCCTGGATGGCCCGAAACATACAAATAGTTGTTCTGGTTTCCTCCACAGGGCAGCTCTGTGGACATAAGCGTCTAACGCCCTAACAGGGCAGAGTAAACTAAGTTTCTCCTGGTCCGATGACATAAATGGAGGAGGACAGAAAGCCTGCAGAACCGTAGGTCTAACAACATTAGTAGGGACCTTGGGAACGTAACCTGGTCTAGGATGCAGAAAAACCTTAACCATGCCAGGCGAAAATTCCAGGCACGAGGGTGACACGGACAGAGCCTGCAAATCTCCGATTCTTTTTAATGAGGAGATAGCAAGTAAAAAGATAGTTTTAAAAGTGAGAAACTTCTCAGGAACTTCTTCGATAGGTTCAAAAGGAGCTAGGGAAAGACCTTCCAATACAATGGCCAGATCCCAGGTCAGCACCCTCGTACGAACTGCTGGCCTCAGCCTCAAAGTGCCACGGAGGAAACGAGTTACAAGCGGGTGTCTCCCAAGAGAAACTCCACTGAAAGGGACGTGGTAAGCAGCTAGTGCCGCCACATACACCTTTAGTGTGGAGGGGGATAACCCTGTGGAGAAGCGCTCCTGCAGGAACTCCAGCACTGCACCCACTGGGCAGTTAACTGGGTCCTGCAGGTGTTCTCCACACCAAGAAGTGAAAAGTTTCCACTTCAAGGCATAAAGCTTCCTCGTGGATGGAGCTCTGGAGTGAAGAATGGTCTCAACAACCTCGGTTGAGAGACCAGACTCTATGAGCTGGGCCCCCTCAGAGGCCAAGCCCATAACCTTCATAGATCTGGGCGGGGGTGAAGTAACAACCCGCTCGCCTGAGAGAGAAGGTCCCTCCTCAACGGAATCTCCAGAGGAGAGAAATTAGGTCCGAAAACCAAACTCGGGCCGGCCAGTACGGGGCTACCAACAGTAGACTGACCCCGTCCCGGCGAACCCTCTCCAGAACTCCTGGGAGCAGAGCAACCGGGGGAAATGCGTACAGGCGTGACCTCGGCCACTCCTGTACCATTGTGTCCAACCCCAGAGGGGCTGGAGGACTTAGGGAAAACCACAGATGGCAGTGTGATGTTTCCCTGGATGCAAATAGGTCTGCCTCGGCACGACCGAAATGTTTCCATAGGAGCTCCACCACCTGAGCCACCACTGCAGTGGTCTCACGTACAGCAGGCCGCAAGGTATAACGTTGGATGCTGCTGCCCTGAGACCCAGAATCCTCAGATATCTTTTCACAGTGAGTGACTGGCCTAGCTTTGCCTGTTTGATGGCTGAGAGAATCGAAGCTATACGAGCAGGAGACAGATGTGCCTGCATCGTCGTCGAATCCCAAACCACGCCCAGAAAAAGTGGTCCTCTGTACTGGAGAAATCACACTCTTTTTGGCGTTGAGCCTCAACCCCCACTTTTTGATATGGGCGAGAACGACATCTCGATGCCGAATCGCCTGATGCTCCGATTGAGCCAGAATCAACCAATCGTCGATATAGTTTAAATGCGGACGCCCTGGAGCCGCAGCAGAGCCAGAGCTGCATCCATGCATTTCGTAAAAGTTCGGGGAGAGAGTGCTAGGCCGAACGGAAGAACCCGATACTGGTACGCTTCGCCCCCGAAGGCGAACCTCAGGAACTTCCTGTGTTGTGGAAGGATGGAAATGTGGAAGTATGCGTCCTTTAGGTCTATCGTGACAAACCAGTCCTCGGATCTGATTTGAGACACGATCTGCTTGATAGTGAGCATCTTGAATTTTAGCTTCCCTACCGAGCGATTCAATAGGCGCAGGTCTAAAATTGGACGCAACCCCCCATCCTTCTTTGGAACGATGAAATATCGGCTGTAATAACCTGACTCCAAACTGGGAGGAGGAACCCGTTCTATATCCTCCTTTTGGAGGAGCGTTTTCACCTCTTGTTCCATTACCAGAGCCTGCTCGGGGCCCACCACTGTGTGCAGAACCCCTCTGAATTTTGGTGGACGACACCTGAACTGGATAGCATATCCTTTTTCTACTGTCTGCAGGACCCAATGAGATATTCTTGGAAGGCTTTTCCACTCTGCCAGAAAATCTACTAAGGGTACCAGTCTCTCGAGACTGGCCTCTGGTGTAACTTGAGCAGCAAACACAGCGCCCTGTAACGGCGCACCGGCAGGGAACGACTGGTTTGACTGCTGTGAGACCCTCCTCAGAGGGAGCGAGCGTCCCTCGGGAAAACGCTCGCTGGGACCGCCCACGCCCCGGCATGAAGGCGGGGTTGGCAGAACGGCCCCCTGAGGGCACCGAGGAAGAATGGGCACCGTAAAGAGAGGTGAACTCCTTTCCGCCTCGGTGGGGACCACCCTCAGCATCCTGAACGCCTCGGCGTCAGGACTTCTTCTTAGCCGAAGCCTTCTTAGACAATATCACTGTCCTCAGATCAGGTCTATTGCTAGAAGACTTCGGCTGAGAGTGCAGCGCCTGAGCCCACTGTCCAGCAGGGGGAGCACGAGACGCGACACTCTGCTTCTGCTTTTTATTTTTATTTTTTTTCAGAGGGAGCGAGCGTCCCTCGGGAAAACGCTCGCTGGGACCGCCTACGCCCCGGCATGAAGGCGGGGTTGGCAGAACGGCCCCCTGAGGGCACCGAGGAAGAATGGGCACCGTAAAGAGAGGTGAACTCCTTTCCGCCTCGGTGGGGACCACCCTCAGCATCCTGAACGCCTCGGCGTCAGGACTTCTTCTTAGCCGAAGCCTTCTTAGACAATATCACTGTCCTCAGATCAGGTCTATTGCTAGAAGACTTCGGCTGAGAGTGCCGCGCCTGAGCCCACTGTCCAGCAGGGGGAGCACGAGACGCGACACTCTGTTTCTGCTGCGCCCTATGGGATGAGCTTGTAGACAGCCGGGGCTGCTCCCGCCCAGCAGCCCCAGGGACGTGAATTTTTAACGGGAGAAATTTTTTGAAAGCTGCAGCTTGTTTTTTCTCTTCCTGGAATTTGTCTATAACAGAATTAACAGCTTCGCCAAATAACCCCGATGGAGAGAGAGGAGCATCTAAAAGAAAAGCTTTTTCTTTGTCTTTCATATTTGTCTGATTTAACCAGAGATGTCTTTCTGCGGCCACCAGAGCTGCCATAGATCGACCCACTAGCTTGGCCGATTCTCTGGTGGCGCGCAGGGATAAATCAGCAGCCTGACGCAGTTCTCGAACTACGTCAGTACTGACTGCCTCACTCTCACTCACGTCCCTCAGCAGGTCAGCCTGGTATGCCTGCAAGATTGATATTGTATGCAGACATGACGCAGCCTGACCTGCAGCCGAATACGCTTTACCCACCAAAGCAGATGTATTTCTAAGGGGCTTGGTGGGTAATACCGGTGTTTTAAAAGATGACGCCGCCTCGGGGGAGAGATAGCTCGCGAGCGTCTCTTCCACGCGAGGCAAAGCGCCATAACCATATGATCTAGCCCCCATTATATTTGAATATGTTGATGTCTGGGGACTAAATATTCTATATGAAACCGGTTTCTTCCACGATCTCGACACCTCAGTGTGGAGATCGTGAAAGAACGGCAGACACCGGCGTGGAGGCTGAACACGTGAGGGCAAAAATCTTTCATCAAGTTTCGATTTTGACACAGACTCCTGTCTAATCACTGGCCATTCAATACTGAGTTTATCAACAGCTCGTGTTAAAACCTCCATAAGCTCATCACTTTCGGGAGAGTGAGGTGGCGAATCCTCAGTCTCTCCCTCCACACTAACAACATCCAGCTCCTCAGAACTGGATAGCTGTAGTACGGGTGCCTCATCCCGAGCGGAAGAAACCGCAGCGCGTGCTTCCGAACCCAGGCATGAGGCACTGGATCTCACAGGTGAAGGGAGAGATAAGGCAGCGCCCGTCTCAACCCCCGCTGAGAGATCCATCTGCGATCCCCACGATAAGCGCCGCCGCTCTGCCTCGGCAGAAGCGGGACCCGAACCGCGGGGAGCGCGCACCGAACCGCTCTCCTCAAAGAGCGATCGGCGGGAGCGGAGCGTCCTTAACGGCAAACGCTCGCAATGCTCACAGTCTGCTCCCTCGAGAGCAAACTGGGCATGCTGAACTCCCAAACAAACAACACAAAGATCATGTGTATCCCCGCTCGTTAAATAACGCGAGCAGGGAGGAACACACTTTCTAAACTGCTGTTCGTCCGCCATAATCTCTCAATATATATATATATAGGATAAATTGTTTGTGTGGTGCAGGGTATGTAAGACAAACAATATCACACAGGGACAGATTCACATGTAGCGCGACTGAAGGCACAGAAGCTACTGCGCTTATGTTTTTGGGGTGCTTTATAGTTTCCTGGTCGATGACGTCACCCGCCTATGACGTTTCATCTCTCCATTGGGCTGATTCCATACGTGCTTCATGACGCACAACGCAGAGGCGTTCCCGCAGCGTTCGACGCAGCTCGAGTTCCCTTGAAAGGGAACTTAGCTAGTAGGTCGTAAACTCTCCGTAAAGTAATGCGTAGTCGCATAATATGACGTTTAGCCTCGATGAACCAATAGCAGCCTTCAAATACGTGACCAGAAGTTGTGTTGAAATGCCGTGAATTTCAGTTTATCCTTCATTCTAACTTCTTTTGCCTCACGTTACTAACGGTAAAAATAAGTTTCCATTTAATACGATACGATCATGAATAACATAAGTGTTTTTAATATAAATAACATTCAGAAACTGTATTTGAGTTAAATTAATCAATAAGGATCAATAAATAAATATTCATACAAAAAACAAGAAATTACGTTTATTGATTATGACTGATATTTGACATGCACAACATGGACCGATGCACACAGCGGCGCTGTTTAGGACGGGTTCGTGTTAAAGAGCTGCTAACAAAGTAATCTTTTCACATAATGTTCTCTCTCTTAAAATGTAAGCGAGTGTAAATGTCAGCATTATCATATATGTCTAAAGAATTGAAGTCTGTCAGGTAAAAGAAGAGCTTATTGATGCAGTTCAGTCTGTCTGATATTTTATTCCAACCGTTACTCCTGATTGGAGCTGCCGTAAATATTTAGTTGGAACGTAGAGTTACGTTTAAACTAAGTTTAATGGTGCAACTTAAAAATATTTAGTAGTGCGTAAGTTGTGACTTAGTGCCCATTTACGTCAAAACTAGGCTAAGTTGTAACTTACGCACAGCTGGTGCAACCGGCCCTAGATGTGTGCTATCCACTAAGTATTTCATTTTTGCTTTTGTCTATTTTTCCCATCTTACAGTAACACCTGACTATGTGCATTTCATTTACTTTTCATTTGAGACATTTTTAGGGTTTTTTGAGGTCTTTACTGTTAATTAGTTACATCAACAATTGATTGAAATTTGGTTTCACTAAATATTTTTTGATGCTCCTACTATCAGAGGAGGGTTTGAAAACAACACATGATGATTTTCTTTAAGGCAATTTATTTTTGTTTCATGTAACAGTACTAGAGATTCAAAAACTTTTTACTTTTTAAAACACCATATCCATTTTGGCCCTTTTAAAGACACACAAATCCCGTATCTCAAATCATCTACAGTTTCCCGATAGTCAACTGATTTTATTTGGCCACTTCATATCCACTGCATTCTTTGCCCATTTTCTTTTCTTTTGTATCTTTTTCTCCACACCTTGTCACAGTCATCATGTGAACAGGAAGATGTTGTTTATGCTATTTTTCCTTCATTATATCCTGAGCAATCATCCATTATTCAATCAAAACACGCCATCTCTGTTGTCATCAGAGATCGAGTTATTATGTGGAATACTATGATGCCTAACAATTTAACTACTACATGTTGATACTCTCCTAAAAGTTGTAACCTTTGCATACTTGGTTTGCAGATGATAAGTTTTCCTTTCATCAAGTTCCTAGTTCTAGGACTGTGTTGCCAACGAATGCCTTTTTCAGTTGCAATTTCTTGCAAGTCATTAGAGTAGGTGTTCTCCGTGTGTGTGTATCTTCTTAGCATCCTTGACAATGACTATTATCATCATTACCCTGTGCTACCAATGAAGACACTTCTTCAATGCACTCAGCCCTAAATTTTAAGGTCACAAATGTACCTCACATAATTCCTGAGGTCCAATGTACCTTGGAGGGATTTGTAGGGCTGAGCAAATATGGGCAGAACTCTTTACACCCCTAGCACTTCAAAAAGCCTTTTAAAGGTATGTGAATTAAACGCGACACAATGGCCTTCATCATCACAGTGTGCTTATGCCCATCTAGTGCAAGAGATTTCATCTAAATACGGATTGAGGACTGTTGGGACACTCCAGGCACGGGATGGTTCTGTCTGGAGAGACAGGTTTCGTTTGCACCTCAATGACACGTCTGTACCATTTGCTTCACAGGACATATGCTTTCAACTACATACTGTTTATTTACTAGTGTGTTCTAATATGTAACTATGCCATGTTCGGTCTCATCTGACAGCTTATAAACTGAAATGATTTTAAAGTATCCTAATGTACAACCTAGGTAATATTGGTTAAACATGCATCGAGGATAATATGTTAATGTTCTTATCCCCCTCATGATCACCACCCATTTGCCTCATCTTTTGGTTTCCTGTCGGTCGGTTTCGGTGTTGGTATTCCACTCATGTTTTCAATGCTTTGCTCAGGGCATAAGAAGGAAAGGTAACTGTTGATCTGGGAGAAAGGCTTTAACCCCGGCACACCAGTACGTAACCTCATACTAGGAGAAAGGCTTTTACGGCCTCGTCTGCACAACAGTGCATTATTTGTTACAACGAAGTTTTCTATACAGTATGTTGTTGCATTCTACTGTCTGTATATGTATTGTAATGTCTAATGTCTAAAGGTAAATTGTTCCAGAGCTTCGGGGCGACTGCAAAGAAAGCTCGATCACCTTTTGATTTACACCGAGAGCGAGGGACAGATAAAAGTGTCTGATCACAAGATCTTAGTGACCTAGAGGCTGTGTATGGCCTAATAAGATCACAAATATAATCTTTGGCCGAACTATGTAGAGATATGATCCCTTTTCTCAGTACCTGTTAACAATCTGGCTGCTGAATTTTGAACCATCTGTAACCCAGACGGTGTAGTTTGAGGTAGGCCAATGTACAGAGAATTACAGTAGTCCAATCGAGAGGAACTCAGTGCATGAATCACAATTTCAAAGTCTTTACTAGATAGAACGTTTTTCACTTTTGCTATAGATCGGAGTTGAAAAAAGCTACTCTTTCCAACTGCATTTACATGCTTGTCGAATTGGAGAAGAGGATCAAAATAGACTCCAAGATTGTTTGCATGATAGTGTAGGTTGTTACTTAAGGGACCTAGCTGTGTTTTAATGGAGTTGTTGGTAGCAGCAGGACCCAGTAGAAGCACTTCGGTTTGATTTGCATTCAGTTGCATTGAGTTATTTGTCATCCAGGTCTTGACTTCGTTGAGGCATGTGAAGAGGTTGTCTAATGAAAAGTCATTTCCTGGTTTGATTGGGAGATATAGCTGGAGGTCGTCAGTGTAACTGATAATTTATGTTATATTTCATAACATAAGAAAGCATCACATGAGCCTTTGTACCGTTCAGTCATTCTCATAATCATCATTAATGGCTTCATTCCCTCTATCATGTGATTCTCATCCCCTCACACTGGCTTTTTCTTAATCCATTATTACACATGCTTTTGGTAATCATAGTTTTATCAAGGTTAGGCATTAAAATACAAACAGAAAGGCTCCTGTCCAATCACGCGGTGCGGAGGAGTGGAGCTCATGCACTTCCTGTCGTTCTGCCGCCCACTAATCTGCTGTCATGTGTGCGACTGCAAAACACGTTACGCTGAATAAATCCACATTATTTCACCAGCGGATTTAGATTTGGAAAGATGCAGTGTTGAGGTTTAATATCTTAACCTCTCTTTAATATCTCAATTTGTTCTCCGAGACGCCAATGAGATAAAACAGAGAGCAAGCGAGAGCTGCTTTATTTCCTGATGTGCAGATGTTGAATGAGTTCATTCAGTGAAGTATTCGTCACACTGATTCAAATAGACTTTTGAATGATTCATTAAAACGACCAGCTCAAAAGAGTCTTGTGATTCGGACTGTACTACCGCAGTTAAGGAGTGTTGTAACTGTAAAATAACGTTAAAGCACAGCCTTGACTGGCTTCTTTCTTTTTAAAATGACCACAAAGATAAACTCCATGTGCAATGATTAATCACATTTATTATTAACAAGATTTGTAGGTTTTCAGAAGTAGATGTCAACATACACACACCTTTCACAAACGAGAACCGACAAGGAGTGAGGGAGAACACAGGGTTTACATACAGAGAGAACAGATTAGGGAAACAAGGCACAGCTGGGTAAATGAACTAGACACAGGTGAATAAACTAAACACTAACGAGGAGCGGGAAACTGGAAACAGGACTGAACCAAATACACAAAGAATGGGGGAAACACAGGACATACATGTAACATTACGCCCCCTCCAAAAAGGCGCGTCCTCGCGCCGTATAACTTCAATAGGGGTGGGGGGGGGGGGGGGGGGCGGGCGCCCTGGAGGCTGACGAGGGCGTGGCCTACCCTGAGCAGGAAGCCTCCAGGGCGGAGCAGGCTGGTCAGGGGGCCATGGCGGAGTAGGAGACCACCCCTCGGGCGATCCTAGCGGAGAATCCCCTTCGGGCTGCCATGGCGGAGAATCCCCTTCGGGCGGCCATGGCGGATAATCCCCTTCGGGCAGCCATGGCGGAGAGTCCCCTTCGGGCGGCCATGGCGGAGAATCCCCTTCGGGCGGCCATGGCGGAGAATCCCCTTCGGGTGGCCATGGCGGAGACGCACCTTCGGGCGGCCATGGCGGAGACGCACCTTCAGGTGGCCTATACCCCCCCCCCCAAAACTTTCTTGGGGGGAATCACAGGCTTTGGGACGTGGACAGTCTCTGGGTGGGCAGAAGGGACAAGGAAAGTCTCTGGCTGGGCTAGCGGTGAAGGGCCGGCTATGCTGGATGGAACCAGCGGTGAAGGCTCAGAAGGGCTGGACGGGACCAGCGGAGAAGGCTCTGAAGGGCTGGACGGGACCAGCGGAGAAGGCTCTGAAGGGCTGGACGGGACCAGCGGAGAAGGCTCTGAAGGGCTGGACGGGACCAGCGGAGAAGGCTCTGAAGGGCTGGACGGGACCAGCGGAGAAGGCTCTGAAGGGCTGGACGGGACCAGCAGAGAAGGCTCGGCAGGCGTGCAGGTAAGCTCAGGCTCTGCAGGCGTGCAGGTAAGCTCAGGCTCTGCAGGCGTGCAGGTAAGCTCAGGCTCTGCAGGCGTGCAGGTAAGCTCAGGCTCTGCAGGCGTGCAGGTAAGCCCAGGCTCTGCAGGCGTGCAGGTAAGCCCAGGCTCTGCAGGCGTGCAGGTAAGCCCAGGCTCTGCAGGCGTGCAGGTAAGCCCAGGCTCTGCAGGCGTGCAGGTAAGCCCAGGCTCTGCAGGCGTGCAGGTAAGCCCAGGCTCTGCAGGCGTGCAGGTAAGCCCAGGCTCTGCAGGCGTGCAGGTAAGCCCAGGCTCTGCAGGCGTGCAGGTAAGCCCAGGCTCTGCAGGCGTGCAGGTAAGCCCAGGCTCTGCAGGCGTGCAGGTAAGCCCAGGCTCTGCAGGCGTGCAGGTAAGCCCAGGCTCTGCAGGCGTGCAGGTAAGCACAGGCTCTGCAGGCGTGCAGGTAAGCCCAGGCTCTGCAGGCGTGCAGGTAAGCCCAGGCTCTGCAGGCGTGCAGGTAAGCCCAGGCTCTGCAGGCG